>PVKM010039476.1:0-13753 GCA_004027735.1 Carollia perspicillata | reverse complement strand
TGGGTTGGAAAAACTGACTCCCAAGTTCCCTAGTCACTTTAGCAATTAGGTGGGTGACAGTGTGTTTTGCGAAGATTGAGAAGCCTGTGAAAGAAGATGGTTTGGAGAAGTAGGGCAAGGTTTTTAGATAAGTGAATTTATGGAGTAGCAGTGAGGTACCATGTGAAGGTGATAGGGACGTCTGGCCCATGGACTGCAAAGAGAGACCTGGGCTGTGGGTATATGGTGGAGAGTTATTAGCATTCATGTAGACATTAGTAGACATGTAGACAGTAGACATGTAGACACCATGTAGACAGTAGCCATGGTGGATGGGGTTAGCTGGGGCAGTGCATGTGAATCTGTGCTCTTATTCTTTTTGTTGGGTCCCAGACATCTTTGGAAAGCTGATGAAAGCTGTATTACTTTCTTTCAAAGTAGTTGCATTCAAGCCCTGACTGGTGTGACTCATTTGGTTGGGTGTCAGACTTCAAAGTGAAATGTCACTGGTTTGATTCCCAGTCAGGGCACGTGTCTGGGCTGTGGGTTCGATCTTGACTGGGGTATGTGTGAGAGGCAGCCAATCATGTTTCTCTCTCACATAGATGTTTCTTTCCCTCTCTTTCTTCTCCCTCCTTTACCCTCTCTCTGAGAGTAAATTAATAAAATCTTTAAAAAAGTATTTGCATTTAAGCTTAAAGAATTTGTAGACCCCCCTGAAGCCTATCCACCAGTCTTGTAAGATTTATAGATGACAAATTTAAAAAACAAAACAATGAAACTGGTGTAGAGATGGAAATGAACCCTGGATTGAGCCCTGGGGAATAATAGCACCATTTAGAGGACAGAGGAAGAGAGAAAATTCCAAAAGAGAATTATCAAACTAACAGAAAAGTGTTTCAAGAATGGGAACTAAATGCTGCTAGAGGGCTAGAAAGATAAGGCCTGAAAGGTGTCCACCAGCCTTGGCAACAGTGATGACCTATGGGAGGTACTTGCAAAGGGTTAGTGCTTTCTCAGGTGAAGGCACTGTCCCTCTGCAAAAACTGGAGAGAGGGAAAAACACTGGATGCTGGTGTGGGTCATTATGCACACTTGCGGGTGTTCCCTTTTGATGGTAGGCAATTTTTTTCCCCCAGTGAAATAGGAGGCAAAGTGCTGGTGAGAGAGGAAGTGACACAAGGATGGGGATTTTGAGGATGGAGAATGGGATGGAGAATGTTCGAAATAGTCTTTGTAGAAAGCAGAGTTAGCGGTTACTGGGAAAGCTGTTACCTCTTTGTTCTGTATTAACTGGGAGGGTTGTGATTCTGGGTTGGGTGTTAAAGAGTGAACAGGATTAGAGAAGAGAAGGGAAGCATGATCAGCAACCTGGCCCAGAATCATCACGTGCAGAGAATCAGTAAGCCTTCCAGAACTACTCAGGACTTACTCCACTCTCTGTCTCTCCTTTTCTGGCTTCTGGTTTCTCCTCCTTTTCTAGCTCAATCTTTTCCAGCAGCCTATAAATAAGCCCAAGCCTTTCCCAGTGACTCAGCATATCCTCCTGTGTTCAATTTTTCTTCTTTTCACACCCAAAACATCTGTAAGAGGGAATTTTTGAAAACATTCAATCACTCTTTTTCTTCCTATAGTTTTCCCTTGCCTCAGTGCTTGTTATCTTATTCTGGGGATTTTTGCTGCCTCTTGAAATCTAGGGCTCTCCATGGCCCTTTAGAATCCTGACAGGTTGCTGCTGGATACTTTGGAAGTACACATGCAACCAGAAGCCAGGGGATCTTCTGCTGGATTTTAAATAGGAGTGCATTTTAGACAATTCATTCAGAGGCTCAGTGGAGAATGAATTTGTCTGAAGGAGACTGTTAGGAGGCTGCTGCAACAGTTCAGCATGCAAAGGATGGCTGGAATGCATGCCAGTGGGCATGGAGGTAGGAATTTGAGGCTTATTAAGGAGGTGGAATGGATAGGACTGGTTGATCATGTACGTGGAAGGGCTGAATCAAGAATGACTCACTTCTTCCTCAGCTTTCTAATTCTGATGACTGTAGATGGTGGTGCCAACACAGTATGATGCCAATAACTGAGGGAGGAATAACTATGGAGGTAGAGGATAAGTTCAGTTTTGGACATGCTGAGTTGGGGTACCCTTGTTATATCTAGATAGAAGTGCCTGGCAGGCAGTTGGATATTTGGGTCTAACTTTTGTGGAAGAGGTCTGGGCTGGAGATTGCTGATTTGGTAGTTGAAACCATGAGGGTGGAGGTGATCCCCTGAGAGTGGAGTGAAAAGAACTGTGGGCATAAAGTGGAGTCTTGAATTTAAGGTGCAGATTCACAGTTGGTATCACTTAAGGATGCTACCATAGGAGGAAGAGGCCTTATTTATTGAAATGAGAGAATTGGGAGGCCAGTTTGCCAAGTGCTGAGAAATGAGGAAGTGGACACAGCCAAGTTTGACCACTGGTTAAGAGGTCTGCAGTGAGAGGGAAAGAAACACTTGGAAGCTAAGTGGAGAGGGCACTTTGAGTGGAAGGTTGGCTTGATAGTTTTGTTTTTAGGACTTGAGAGATTTGAGCTTGTTTAAAGGCTGAGGGGAGGGCCTGGCCGCATAGCTCAGTTGGTTAGAGCATCCTTTGATATGCCAAGGTTGTGGGTTCAACCAATAAATGCATAAATAAGTGGAACAACAAATTGATGTTTCTCTTTCTCAAATCAATAAATAAAAATTAAAAATAAATACATAAAGGCTGAGGGGAGATAGCCAGAAGCCAAGGAGCTGGGAGAGGTGGAAGAGGGGGGTTTGGGGCCTCAACCCAAACGTAGACTTCTTACAGTTTGCCCAACACTTCAACATCCCTTATCCTATTTGATCATTTGAACATCCGTGAGATTTGAAACAAACGGTGAGACTGAGTCCAGGTGTTGGGAAAAGAGGTGTGGATCCATTCCAGTCTAGGGCACAGTCCATGCCACCACGCCGTGTGCACGAACACCGTCCACATCTACACAATCTAGGGGGCTAAGAGCAGCGTTTTCCTGGCTCCCCTTGAGGGGACATGGTGCTACTGGACTCAGGGGGCAGTGTGCTTCCTCAGAGAAGGTGTCACCATGTGTTACGGACCAGGGATGGCAGACCTCAGAAGTGTCGCTAGGTTTTGTGTACGAAGCAGAGCCGGAATGCTCCCTGTCTCTGGGGAAGTGTCCCAGATGGGCGGACCAGGGGCCACCCAGCGAGTCCTTCCCCTTTCTCGTGCTCAAGCAGCTAAGAATTCTGCTGGCGGCCAGGTGGAATAACAATAACACAGATGGACCGGCCTCAAGGCGCGGGCAAGATAGATTCAGAACAGAAAGATGGCCGGAACCCCAGACGGCAGGTGGCTGAGCAGGCGTCCCAGAAGGAACGCCGCAAAACCAAACTCGTGATTTGTATATCCGGCCGGGGCCCTGCCCGGAGATAAATCTGCGGAGGAAAGTATTTAATATGCACCCAGCATTGTTGGAAGAAACTCCTTCCCGCCGGAGACGGTTTAGTGGGCGCGTGGGAGCTTTCACTTGGTACGCCTCCCAGTCCTCCGCCCGAGGCGGGCAGGGCGCGCCGAGCCCGTTGTCCGATGCTAATTGTAGTAGTTTTCTGTTTGTTTCTGGAGGGCAGGGGGTGCGATAAAGGAATCAAAGACACTTGGATCTGGTTTTCCCTCCAACACTCTGGCACAAGCTTCCTTCTTGACCCCGACTCCGGCCAAGTCAAGTCTAGGCCTCTCACTGGGCTTCAGTTTCCCCGTTCATAACACGAGCATTTGAACTACGATCTTGCCTTTGCATGGCCAGGTGGCAAATTCCACCTCCTCCCGCCCGGCAAAAAGCCATCCTCTGTTAGTCACCTCCTCTAACATCCAGCTGTTTCGGAGTTCCCTCCTCTACGCTTTTCTTTCCCTCGCTCGGTGGGGGGCCCCTCAAGAGGTGAGGGTGGGCGGGGACCAGTCCCCAACGCTCCTCCCACCCCTGTTGGTCCCACCCCTCCCATGGTCCCCGCGGCGCCCCTCCGCCCTCGGCGCTGGGTTGAGGCTATCACGTGACCTCACATCCGGCGCGGGAGTCCCGAGCTTGCCGCGCGCGCTCCCCCACCCTCAGGTTCTCCCCGTAGCGTGCTCCGGTCGCCACAGCGGAGGGGAGGGGGGTATCGCTACGTCGCTGGCGGTGGGAGGCCGTTTCCAAGAGCAGACCGCCCCCCTCCCCTGTCCGCCGCCCCTTGCCGCCCTCCCTTGTTCTCGCTCTGCCCCGGCTGCACGCTGCCGCCGGTGCGCGGAGGAGAAGAGCGCGGACGTCCCTGAGCCCGGCTCGGCCCGGGCCTCGCCCGGCGCCTGTCTCCCTTCACCCAGAGCCGCAGTGCGCGGCGGCGGCGGCGGCGCCTCGAGCCCGAGCGACCCGCGGCCGCCGGCGCCGGCCGCGGGCGATGGGGCTGGGCTGAGGCCAGGCGGCGGCAGCGGCCCGCGGCCCCGGCCCCTGGTGGCCCCTGGGCTGCTGCGGCCAGGAGGCCGCCGAGGAGACGGCGCGGCGGCGGCGGGTGAGTGGCCCGGGCCTTCTCTGAGCAGTGGAGGGTAGGGCGAGCGGCGCGTGGAGCGGGTGGGTGGTGGTGATGGGGAAGGTTGGAGGAGGCGAATGGTATTGTCGGGGCGGTGGGTACCGGGCGCGCTGCGGCCGGCCTCCTCCGCCGGAATTGGGCATCACTTCACAGCGAAGGTGTGTGTCCAGTCGGGAAGGGATCTCTTAAGGCCGCGGAATGTCTGGGACAGGTGAGGTGGGGAGGACGGATCCGCGTTGTTGGCGTGAAGGCCTGGTTTGAACACGCTGCTTGGCGGGAGGGCGACTGGGTGTTGGGGCTCGGGAGTGGGACGGCGCCCCAGCCCTGTTAGAAAGTCCGGGAGATGGTGTGGTCGGAGGTGGGGATGTTGGCTGGGCGCTCGATGGGTTTCTGCGGGTGCTGACGGAAGGAATCTTTAACGCCCTCAGCCGCGGAGTGGAAGAGCTCCTTGGCAGTCACCGCATTTTACAGATAAACTAAGTGAGGCCCGGAGAGGAAAACTGACTTTTGTCTGCTTAAGGCCTCTCGCTTTGACTCTCGGAGTGAGGGCTAGAAAACCAGGGCCCTTTCCTCCTTTACGTAGGTGGCTACTCTCTTAGTGGCCTTTATTCCCTTCACAAAGTTAGGTTCTCGATCTCTTTTCTTTTGGGCGGGGATGACCAGTGAATCGGATGGGACTTGGTAGTGGCTTCCCAGTTTGTAAAGGTTTTGTAACAGGTGTTTATCGTTTCCTCTTTCCATAGATCTGACAGCAACATCTTTGGATCTTGGTGTCTGGACATAGGAGGTATGAATCACTTACATAATTAACTGCTTTTAATCATCAGTTTGTCTTAGAGCTATATTTAGTGGTTATATTAGCGCAAAATGAATGGGTATGGAGTTGTAAACCTAGAAACAGAAACCAATGTTTCCTACATGATTCTGAGCTAAACGAGTAGAATATTTGAGTATATAATAACTATTTTATATCCGTGAGTCACAAGTTGGAATTTTAAAATGCAGGAACGTTAAAGATTACTGCAAAATGAACACTGTCTTCTAAAAGTTTTGTTGCTAAAGTGAAGGTGTTCTGATTTGACTGTCTTTGGAAGGGTAATTACATAGTTAAAATGTTCTACCTTTGGTTAGAACTCAGTCTTTTGACGGAGGCACATGTGTTAATTTTGTTTCACTGGAATGTAAGTGGCATTCTTTTCTCAGGAGGCTTGTTGCCTTGCTGAGTAGGCGACAGTTGCTAAAATAAATGTTTGTGGACATCCCATTCTGGTTTAGCAACCCCTTTTAAAAGCAAATTAGTTCCTGGAAGTTGTTTGAAGTACTGAGCCCAGTAACTGTTAGGGAAATTTGCTTTTCCTACTGTCCCCGGTTTTGCAGTATCCATGCTATATCTTTAAGTGAGATTTTTGAACGTTGTTAGAACAACAAAGTTTGTTTTGGGTCAAGGGATTGGGTAGGAGAAGTGATGACACTATTTGGTTGTCTCAATTTATAAGTAGTACAGTTACACATAAATAGCAATATTAAGTAGCCGTTTATTTTGAAAATAAAGTTGAGACTCTTCAATCTGAAGCAGCGTTTAAATTGTGTAGTAGGAGGGCTGGTTTCTTTGTTCAGGACAACCAGGAAGCTTTATTTGGGGAGCCTCTGGTAATTAAAATTTTAACATACAATTGGTTTGAGATAAATAGTAGTATACATTTCTACACAGGAAAATAATTTTATAGTAGAGCAAAGTTCTATAAGCTTGAATGTCTAAACAGTATCTTCTGATGAGTTTTCTACTAGGTATTGCTTATTAGATATTAGAGTTAAAATACCTCTGTTGTTTTAGTTAGTTCTTAATAGTTACCTCACTTAGGTAATATCAGTTTACCATCTGTGTCATGTTTCTAGAATGGGTTCTTTTGTGGATAATAAGTGTGTCGGTAACTACAGCATATTGTAGTACGAGAAGCATGGACTTGGGAATCAGACCTGAGTTTGATTTCTGACTTTCTTAAATAGTTGTTTGACTTTGACCAGTGCTAAGAGTTATTGAGCAAGCTTACTGTATACTGGGCTTTGAATTAAACACTTGCCATGAAGTGTCTCCCTTAAACCCCATTTTACAGATAAGGGAACTGAGGTTCAGAGATTTTAAGTTGTCCAGAGTCACACACAGTTAATCTGGTAAACCTACAGATAGACATCTCTGGCCACATACAGTAAGTAAATGGTACACACACTAATCACTGAAATTCTGCAGCACACCAAAAAACATTTTTTGCCGATGTGACAAAAACGAAAGGTATAACTTGTATTTATTTGCACTGGACGGCTGTTATGTTGGCTGTTTTCATTTTTTAAATTTGACAATCTAAGGGAAGGGAGGTCGGTGCCTGGACTGAATAATCTGGTACTGCATGTTTTAAAAATTCTTGCGGCACACCAGTTGAAAATCGCTGCAGTAACAGGGCTAGGATTCTGGCCTTCTTCAAAGCCCCTTGTGCTGTAAGTTGCTTAACTTCTCTGTTTTTCTTCCCTTTTTTTAGTTAACAAAGAATATCAGAGAGTTCTGAGCATTAGCTGAGAACATATGTAAAGAAAGTAACATTCTTCCTGTCACATAATAAGTAGTTTCTTTCACTCTTCCATTCCGTTTACTGAATCAGGCTGTGCTTGTATAGTGTGGTGGTTTTGTAACCACTGTGAATAAAAGGTTTTAAAATGTCAGTATACTTTATTCCTAAGATTAGTAGCAGTCCTGGGAGATGGGCTATGATCAATGATACAGGGCCATCCTGTGAAACTTTGTATTCTGTATATTCTGTATTTTTTCCCAAAAGTCTGGGTAATGGTGGAAATAAGAACTTGATGCGGGAAATGACAACAGGTGGTTGTGATTTCTAAAATCTTGGCAGCTTATCACTTCTTAAAGACAACACTCTTTTAAACTCTTAAAACAATTCACAGTGGTAAGCTAGAAGAAGGTATGTAGTGTCTGCCATCTACCTGAGACATGAGAATGTTTGTTCCAGCAGTGGAGTGTATTCTGAATGCGCCATAGAGCTTCTTGTTAAATCTGGATCCGAAAGAGAGCTGGCGGGATTTAGTCTTTGGTTTCGGAATATAGATTGTCTGTGTGAAATGACACTAACTGGCCCATGGAGAGAGTAAAGCTGTAGTTATCACAACCATGTCCTGATTAATTCACGTGGCTAGTCCAGAAAACATGCAGAAACCAAGAAAATGATTGTTAGAGTCTTCCTTGAATTTTGTTGCTCTTTATATTTTGAGAGTAAAGAAATAAGAAAGGATCAGAATTAGGTAATATATTTTGAGACTTAGGTAAAAAAGTAAAAGGTCCTGGGCATATTTAATCTAGAGAAAAACAGGTGGTATTTATAAGATAGAATGTCCTGAAGTTAACGATAATTAGTAATTATACAAGTTATGCGTTAAAACCATTTGTGTTGGTTAGACTGAAAATAGATGTAGTTGAAATGTCATGTAAAATGGTAATTGGAAAAAATCATCCCTGTTATAGTAGGGAGTTAAAAATGATTTTATAGTAATCAGTAAGAAGGGAGAAAATGGAATGAAGGAAAGGGAGAGCTGTTCAGATGATCAAATGTCTGAGAATGAGGAGATGTGAGGATGGGGACTGGTGAAGTTTCCATAGAACACTTTTCCAGAGAGAACTGTCCCAACACTGGAGCCAGTAACATCTT
Source organism: Carollia perspicillata (assembly GCA_004027735.1). NCBI lineage: Eukaryota > Metazoa > Chordata > Mammalia > Chiroptera > Phyllostomidae > Carollia > Carollia perspicillata. The sequence continues at coordinate 5,480 of PVKM010039476.1, read as the reverse complement.
CGACCCAAAGGCTCACATTGGGGCCTTTGCTGCAAATGAGTGGTAAAACAACTCAAATAGCAAACTTTCAAGACTGCCAAATTTTAAAAAAGGACTTATGTGTTAGTGGCCATATTTGACCTGTGGGAACACCTCTGAAGCATGTTCCTTTCAAGGTCTAGGTGAAAATGCATCTCTTGCATCTTTCTGTCACCACAGCCACTAACACTAGTGTGAACTGAGAATGCACAAAGAAGAACCCTATGTTTGAAGTCCTTTTATGTATGTGAGATACGATGAATTGAGTTATGATTAATCTCTTAATCAAAATTTCTTTTGTTGACTCTTGCACTTATTCCCTATGGATGCTGCTTTTAAATGATCTGTTGACATTCAGATACTAGTAGGTAAGGAATTAAATTTCTGGGAAAAGTACGTTAACTGTCTAAAGTACAATTTCTTGACTACATGATGTAGAACTTGCGGATGTCTGTAGAATCTCAGAAATTTAAAATACAAATATTTATCACTGTTATTTTATATGAAAGACAGTTCTACTTCAATGATAGCAAGCTAAATGACTCTTTATTTAGTTTTTCTTATTTTTTTCACAAAGGAATTTGTGAGTTGGTCATTGAAATGAAGAGGTATGAGATTGGAAAATAATAATGCTGAATAGTCATAGGTAGATCGTAGACTAGTCCCTTCTTTTTACAGAAAGGGAAACTGATATCTGGAGAGGTAAGTGATGCTACTAAAGTGACTGGGGTTAGAAGCTTTATCTTAGTTGGGTATTCTTTTCACCCTTGCCTTTATTTTGGGCTCTAGTAATGGTATGTCTCAAAACTCATTGAGTGTGTTTTATTTTTTTCCTACTGAGAACCAACTTTTAAGTGTTGCTTTTGATTACTTGACAGACTTCTATTTCATTTTTAGTTTATTTTAAAGTAAACTATGGAATAGCTCCCACATATGTATCCCTGTTCTATTTTTTCTAATTTTGTGAATAGGTTGAAAAATAGGTTATTAATTTTGATATAAATGACAAGTGATTTGATTCCTAATTCTTTCTGATCTAACGAGCTGAGTAAAGTCAAATCACCTTTTATGTGGGGGCTTTGGGCCTAAATTCTCATTGAAGGTAAAAAATCTTGTCAAAATTACCTTTGAAAAAGCCCATTAGGAAGGCACCAGTTTGAAAAATGGTTAACTGGTACATTGTTTTTCAATTCCGACAGCTTGGTTTTCCTCCAGCTTTGAGAGCAGGTTGCTTTTTCAGTGAGCTGGATCATGACCAGCCGTCAGCCGTGTGGGGTGGTGTCTGACAGGCGACTTGGTCTTCAGGTCGGCTGAGGAGCAGCACGTTTACAGTCTCCACTGCACACTTACTTTGGTGCAAGGATGAAAGGCAGACATCCTGCCACCATCATTCAAAGTATTTTTCTCTCTTGCTTTTCTTTTTTCTTGCAGCACAGAGTGTTGAATGGGTATAATTAAATGCATGTATGATTTAACTCCGTACTGTGAGCAATGGAGAAAGAAATTAGGTATTTATGAAAATCTGCTATTTCCCCCAAGTCATACCACACAAAAAAACCTAGCATAATTAAAAGGCTAATTAATAAAATTGGGAATACTGGGGACATATTGGTACTTTGTCTAATTCTGGGTTGATACTTAGCTACTTTCAGTGTTTTTTAAGAGCTCTCTTCCTTACTTTTAGCAAAATCTGAACTATAGAAGTTAATGTTTTCCATGGAATTTAAAGTGTCTGAATCTAAATGTTCTTGAGATAGCACAGTAAGAAAACACCAGTCTTTAAAAAGACATTATGATAGCTAAAGATGCCCTGGGAGAGGGCAGCCCAGTGCGTTTGTTAAAATATAGGCTTCAGAGCCATCGACAAGTCATTTTGAATTCCAGCCGCATCACTTAACTAGCTTTGCAGTTTGGGGCAAGTCGCTTAACAGTTTTTAGTTTTTTCATGTGCTGAATGGAGGTAATAAAACTTATCTGAGGAGTGTGAGGATAAAATGGCTGGTAAATGGTCATTTACTATTTATTTGTTACTAATATTTAACATAGTTAAAAGAAGTTCGTGTGTGTATGTGTGTGTGAGAGAGAGAGAGAGCGCGCGTGTGCGAGAAGGAGAGAATGGGGGGCACGTTATAGAGGATTATTATTATTTTTTTTTTTTGGTGGAGCAGCAGACAATAATGACACAGTGTTATATTCAGTCTTTCCATAACAAAAATACCATGACTTTGCATCTTTGGTAACAACATCCTAAAAAACTCAAGCTGTTAATCTTATGTATCTGTAGTGTATATTTTATGTGTATTTTTGTCTTTCTCTGGGTTATGTGCAGGAATCTTCTGCCTGCTCCCCTCCCCCCCCATCCTCTGTGTTACCATTACCTATTGTCTCTCTCCCTGGCCACATTATAAAACTAAAAATCATGTTTAATTCTGTGTATTCAATAGCATTTTATGTGCCTTATTTTCATTTAAAAATATCGATTAGTGAAATGTCTACATCTTTTTTTTTTTTAAGAAGACTTGAAATTTTAATTTACTTCTGCGGCCTTTGGATTGATTTAAGTGTGTGTTACTGGTTTTTCATAGACTAAATATTTTAAATTCATCTTTGGATTATGCTTTAGCTTTTTAAGCCATCAGTTTTTTTAAGCTAATTTATAATTAATTTTTGTCCATGATTTCATAAAGTTTCTCTTTAAAAATACATTTTGCTTATTTTCCCAAGCATAAGAAGTGGAATCCTTATTTACATGCCAAATATAAAAATATAATTTGGTTTACTAAATAAAATGTAAAGTACTACAGGTAAGTAGACTACTGTTGTCTGGGGCAGTTAATTATTTGAAAGACTAGAATAACCTAGCAATTCTTAATTAAAATTTTATTTTGTGGTTCTTTTTGACATGAAAATATGCTTTTTATGGTTACCACCACTGCCTTAGAGTCAGTTGATGAATAATTTTGAGCTAACCCATGGTCGTTTTCTGTTCAGTTTTTGGTAAGGAGAAGAATAGAATAAACTGCTTCATTTACTCAGTTCAAAGGCCTCTTAATGTGTTCTTTTCCCTCAGTCCTTTCTTGTCTCCCTGGTGTAGCCTATTCTGAATGGCCGTCCTGTCCGTTAAAACTGGTGGCAATTACCAATTATTGCAGTGCGTAAGAGTTGTGATTTTATAGGTAGTGAGGAAAGATGTTTGGCCAGGGTCTTTTGGTTGTGCCTTTGGGATTGTGTGGGCACCTGTAACCGTGAAATACTTTTTTAGTTCCCGTATATGCCAAACACAGGGCCAAGACACTGGGTATACGTGGCTGATGTATAAGTCCTCCCATCCTTGAAACCATACTGTTGCATTGCACTAGTCCAGAGAACATCACTTACATTGCATTCTTTGGAATGTGGCCCCTTGGCCTGGCCTTGGGTCTCTTTCAGTTGAAAAAAGTTCTGAATCTTCATTGAGTACAAGTTAATCTATATATTTATCATATCAAATAAGGCCCTCATAATCTGATTCTGCCCCGCCCCCCCTTTTTAGCTCTGTTCCCAGACTTTCCCCAGAGGCCAAGACAGTTGAAGTAATTTGTAGAAACATCAGTGTGTGGTTGCCCCTCACACACCCGCTACTGGGGACCTGGCCCCCAACCCAGACATGTGACCTGACTGGGAATCAAACCGGCGAACCCTTTGGTTTGCAGGCCAGCTCTCAAACCACTGAGCCACACCAGCCAGGTATTTCCCCTTTTTGACTGCTGCTTTGTTTGATGAATTTCACACCCTTAAGGTCTTAGATCAGTTACCTGAAGTCTTTTCTGTCCTCTCCCCTCCCCCCCTTCCTCCAGCATTTAATCTTTTATTTAATCTTTATTGTATTTATTTAATCCTTTGTTAAAAAAACAGATATGTTCATTTTTCTTATCAATAGCAAAACCCAAAATAATTTTTTTCATTACTGAACATGGTTCACTTCAGGATTGTTATATATCTGCAAGAAAGAAAAATCAGTTTTACTTGTGATCTATACTAGAATGTTTTACATTTCATTCTTCCAGACCTTATGAAGACCCAAACACAAAGCAGCATAAAATCACTAGGAAGCCAATAGTACAAAAAACAGAATCCTAACAAACTTAGAAAATTATAACTGATGGGCGCTTAGATCAATTTTTTTAAATAAATGTAAATTAATATTTTTCCACTTTACTTTTTCTCAATTTGAAACCCACCCATGTTGACCCAGCATAGGAAAAAAGTACAAAGCCCTCACACCTACATTTAACAAATATTGCAAAAATACAGCACTTTAAATTGCTGCTAAGAGGATAATGGCCTTGCTCATGGTACAGCCATTACAGAAATCTGAACTTTCTCATTTTCTGTGGTCATTCTGTAATTCATTATTAAGGATTTTTTTTTTAAATCAATGAATCTGGATAGTGTGCCAACCATAATAATAGTAACTGACATTCATACAGAAATTTTTCGTTTACAAAACACTTGGGCATGATCTGCTTCACTTACCAGTTTCAAATCGATATTGTCTTTCAAAAACAGGGGGAAAAATTATCTTCACTTAACCAAGAATAGCATTTTCACATTCCCTAAAAGTCGAGCATGGAGTGACTTACATCAAAAAACGTTACTGACAAATTAATGACATGCAAACAGCACCACCATCTTTCAAGGGTCTATTTTCCAAAAATTCATTTGAAAGACAGGTGTACTTGAAATACATTATTTCCTCAAGAAAACACTAACCAGGCTCTCAAGATGGCCCACACATGACCTTTTCACTCTCACAATTAAGTTAAATTATACTTCATGTTATGCTAACTTAGGTTGTGTGTGGGACAGGTGGCCAAGTTACCAAACTTCCACTTCCTCTGTCCACTTCTTTATTATTAATATTCTCCAAGCCTCTACTTCCCGTGCCCACTTAAGTATTAATTTTGTTCAGGCTTCTCTGTGTAACATTACCAGGACCCAAGGATGGCACTGTTGGCCCACTTATGGTGACAGTTTCCAATCAGTTCTTTCAGCACAGACCTGACTAGCTTCAGACCCACAGATTAAAGGTTACCAAACATGTTTGTACACAACTAAAATTCAATAGGTTCATTTTATCTTTCTTCCTAAAAACCTGCCCCACCATGAACTACCACCAATTCCCTCTACCTAATGGATACAATTTGCCTAAAAATCCATGCCAGGAATTTGGAAGTCATCCTATACTCCTTCCTATTGCACACCTTCTGTTGCACAGTATGTCCAACCGGGCACTGAGTCTTATCATTTCTACCTTTCTCAAATCCACCCCTCACCCTGCTGTAGTCTCCATTGTCATTGCCTCAACTGAGACTCCAATCCCCTATCTAATATCCCTTATTCAAATCAATGAACAAACCAGATATGACCATTTCTCTCTCTGCCTAAAATGTCAATAGTTTCCCACTGTCTGCAGCTGCATT
>PVKM010039475.1:0-13747 GCA_004027735.1 Carollia perspicillata | reverse complement strand
ATCTGGGGAACAATAACTAGTGGGAACTGTTTACTGAAAGGGCCGAGGGTGGGTGCCTGCTTTTAGTACTTGGCCGTAACCGTGGAAATCGCCCAACGCCCGGCTCTGTGTGCGTGGCTGGTTTCCTTCCCTATGGCGTGCGAGATGTTGGCTGATTGTCCTCAGCATTGTTGCAAATGGCTTTAAAGGAGCTTGCTTTACTAGGAAACATTCAACCAAGTTTTCAAAAGCTTTGTCTAGGAAGAGGTTGACATTCCCACACGAAGTCTGTCTCTCCGGGGAAGGGGTTCAGGGCGCATGAGGGGCGCAGTGACTCGAAGAGGACGGTCCTTTCTCCCTTCAGGCTGGGTGAAGTTCCAGGCAAAGGCATTTCTTTCGCCAGCAGGTCTCCTCTAATTCGTGTGGGGGATGTTAGTACATCTACAGCCGCCTCTCGCGGTGCAAGGTCCGGGATGTGGTGGGCGCGGCGCGGGAGGAACTCCGCCGCCCCGCCGCCCCCTTCCCTCGGATGCAGAGACGGGTTGTTCGTGTGAACTCGAGCGATCGACTGGAGGTTGGCTGTTGCAGGTTCACTCCTTCAGGATGTGGGTTTCAGGGGGCGTTTTGATGTGATTTAATTCCGACCGTGAAACAATTGCTAGGGGCTGGCTGGATTGCTGTTGGTTTTTCCCCTCTTGGTGGCTTTGGTTGGTTGGGGTTTAGTTTGGGAGCGAGCGAACAGTGACTTGTTTTATATCAACACTTCCTATTGCGCTGGGCGCCGCAGGCAAGGCTGCGCGTGGGGGGCGAGGCGCCCACCCCGCGCCGGAACCGAGGGAGGGGGAGCGGAGACGCGGCCCACTGCCCAGAGGGCAGACCGGGCTCGGCTCCCCGCGGGTGCCAGCAGGGGAACTAGAATGACCCCCCACCCCCACCGGAGCCCACCCCCACCCCAGCGATTTTGCTGCCAACCCCAGTCAGCTACAAACACTAAAGCGAGTCCTTAATTACAGGGAGGAGAGAAAGAGCGCCGTGCCCTTCGGAGCCCTCTCCGCCCCCGCGGTCCCTAACCCCCGCCCCACTCAAGCTGCGGGTCTTCCCCTTTGTGTGGCCGGGACTCGCTCCCAGCGAGCTGCAACTTTGCTGGGACCCCGAAGGACGGGGGTGGCGGGGCCCCGCGGAAGAGGATGCTCGAACAGAGAGGAGCGAGGGCTAAGGCTGAGAAAAACGAAGAACGTGATCACAGAGACGCAACTCGGTCCGGACCCCGGCTTTTCCACGCCGGCCTCACCGGAGACTGAAAGCCGAGCGCGTCTGCAGTTTAACGGACTAAGGGGAGAGGGAGAGGGGAGGGCAAGGGAAACGGCAGTTTGTGTCCCAGGGGTTCTTCCGCCTCCTCTCCTCCAAAGACAAACAAACTCAACCCCCCACCCGCCGGGGCAAGAGAACTCGTGGGACCGTAAAAATGTCGTTCCCAAATCCGGCCGCCTGCGGACACCCGGCTTCCGCGGGCCAGCGCCGACCCGCCGGCCCGCCCACCGAGCCCGCTTCAGCCCTCCCGGGGCTTCTCCCGCGCCGGGTGCGGGTGCGAGCCGAGCCTGGCACCCTGGTCTCGCGGGGTTGGGGCCCCAGGGGAGCCAGGTTAGGGTCCCGGCCCTCCCACCCCATCATCTGTGGGTTCCCTCGCAGACCCTCTGCCAACCGGGGGGCCAGGGCTCAAGTACCAAGGCCACTGGTAGATCCCCGACGCGCTCGGCGGGGTGCGGAACGGGCTGGGGGGGGGCGCGCCCAGGCTGGACCAGGGAGAGCCCTGCCGCGCGCCCTCCCTGCTCCGCGATGGGAAGCCGCGCGAGGCCCGCGCCCCCGCCAGGAGCTGGCCTTTCGTCTGGAAGGGGGATCCCCGAAATAGAGTGTAATGGGAGCTGGAATAAATTGGCCGGCCTCAGCACCGCTCGCCTAGGGCGCCTGGACGTGACAGCCTTCCCCCTACGTTCTGAAAACTTTTCTCAGGCGTCCTAACTTGGCTGAGGACAGGCCTCGGGCAGCCCGCGGGTGGCGCGGGGATCCCGCCCCTGACTCCCCGGCGGGAACCCCCCACCCGCCCTCCCGCCCGCCCGCCCGCCCGCCCGCCGGGGCGCTCGCCCGGCAGCGGCGCAGAGAGGCCGCCCGCGCGCTAGTTTCGCCTTATATCGGCGGAGGGCGGCGCCTGCGCAGGACCCGGCGCGGCGGCGCGGCCTTTGAAGTCCCGGCGGCTGCCGCTTTCATCCTTTCTTTTTTCCCTCGCAGGCCCCTTTGTGTGACTAAATTTGGCAAGAATATGGATCCGAGCCAGTCTTTCCACGTGTGCTCTCAGCTCCCAGCTGAGAAGGCCAAGGGTTCTCTTCCGGGTAAGGAGACAGGGAGAAAGATCAAAGAGTTTGGGGAGCTGGATCTGAAATGTGAATTGAAAATAAAAATCAAGCCTGGACACATTCCAGTTTCTAAAGCAAAACCAACCCTCAGCAGAGACCGTCTGGCTATGACTCTCTTTCTCCCTCTGCTCCCTTTACTCTCGCCCTTTCTTTCCTGCAACCATCCTTGAGCACATGGAATAAAATAAAGAGGACATGGGGAAACACTTAGTTCCTCCAGATTTTGTTTTGCAGTAATTTTATTAAGGAGAATATCTTGTTCATAATTACCGCTATGTGAAGCCGAATTTCTTCAGCCATAAATATTGTCTCATTTCAGTATGCTTCACACTTTCCTCTGCAGCCACATTTGGGAAGAGAACGTTGACACAACACGTGTGCACGTATTTACTGTGCAGAATGTTGCTTTTTCGACACACAGTACATGCACCGCATAGTTTTTTCCCCACAGAAGTTAGGGCCTGGAGAACCAGTGTTAATGGTATTTTATCAAAGCACTCACTATCTCAGTGGTCTCACTAATTTGAAGTTCTTTTATTGGCAGATTTCAGAAATCTTTTCCTACAATTAGAATGTGACTAGAAAGTTTCTGTCTTGATGGTGAAACTGTAAGGCCCCTCTTGAAATGCTTCTTGAACAGTATTCTCTTGTTTTAGAACTAACCAGCATGAAGAGACAGCTTTGAAAGAGGGTAATGCAGAGTCAGAAATGCTGGGCTGGAGGCTGGCCTTGCCACTCCCTCCCATGATGTGATGGCGTTAGGAAAGACTTTTGACCTCTCCTAGACTCAGTTTCCTTCCTGCAAATTGGGTATGATGGCTGCCTACTTGATAAGATTGCTTTAAGAATTCAGTGAGATAATGCATGTGAAAGTATGTACAAATCTAAGGTGGTAATAGTCCACAAAGCAAAGATGATTCTTGAGGAGATCTGTCAGTTACAAAATAGGAAACTTCTAAAGCACTAGGAACCTTTACCACAGGGGCGGACAGGGATGGTGTCAAGCATATACATCCACTGCTGTGACTGTCTCCACAACTGCAACAGTGGTGTTACAAAGGCACCAAAGTCACCTTAGCCCTTGTTACCCGGAGTGAGTGTGATGAGAGAAAGAATATTCCAGGAAGAGAGGGAATGTGCCTTACCTCTGCCTCATGTTTACGATGGGCTCTTAATGAACTGATAAATGGATGAAGAAAAATGACACTGGAAATAGAATACCTTTTTGTGAGGCATTTGACACAGCTCCCAATAACTCTGAGAACAGCCTTCAGAGTCTGATGGCCTATGAAAGGGATAATGTGTGTACATGGATAAAGTCTTTCAAACAACAAAAGCCCTATGAATACATGGAGAGTGAGCAGAAGGGTGCATAAGAGGTGTTTTTGGGCGGATTGTAAATCTCACCAGAATTTATGTTACAGAATAGAATGTGATTGCGTATCTCAGACGGAGGCATCTCAAGTTTTCAAGGCAATAAAGATTATGGCCAGGGCTGGATGGGAAGTGACGGTAGTGTTACATGTGCAGCACTCACGGCCTTCAGTTCAGTGTGTTTCTTTCATGTGTGACCCTTTCTAACCTAAGCTAACCCCGCTGACGGAGTCGTTGCCTCGACTCGACCTCTCAGTATACATTTTCTGTGACCTGTGTAGCAAGCGGCAAAAGCAGGAGTGGGGGCCGGTTTCCCGCGACCCGTTCTCCTCTCACTGGGGCCCAAGGCGGCTCCACCTCTTTTGGCGGCAACACTCAGACTTTGCAAATAGTGTCGGAGGGACTCTGTGGTCATGGGGGGGGGAGGCATTTAGGAGGCAGCTTCTTTAAAAAAAAAAATCTTTCCCCAACTATCTCAGATTAGAAGTAAATGCTGATCAGGTTCATTGATCAGCTTGGGTCTCCCTTTCACTCTTCTTTACAGATGCAGCCATTTCAAAATGTATTCTTGGTGGAAAGAGGAACGTGGTCCAAGGCACTGAGAGTTCTGTCTCCTTTGAGGGGCGAGGGGTTGGAGCAGTGGGAGGGCCCTGAAAATGGTCAAGGAAATATTGGGTCCTCCATTGAAGAAGGTAAGCTCTCGGAAGGGAGAGGCATGACTGAAGGATTTTCTTATTTTTTTAAGTGTGTTTCCTCCATGGCTATGGTAATGAAGCGATTTTTGAATGGTGGCAAAGGCACCTTCTAAGATGGACGGCCTCTGTAGCCTTCTCAGGCTTCCTGGGCTATAATAAGAGCAGGGCCCTGGGTTCTGCCAGCCATGGGCCAGAGCCTAATCCCTGGTTGGAGGCTAGAAGCCCAGGCTATAGCCTTATTGCCGGAAGACCAGAGCAGTACCAACAGAGTCCTATGGAGATTAATGCAGAGCTAGGTCATTAGTTTCATTGTTTATCCAGTTACTCAAAGCAGAGATTTGTGTAAATTTCAGCTGCAGTGGTTGCAGCCTGCCTTTGATGTGCATGATCTGTACATTTTAGTTCTCTGGGAAACTGCCTGACTGACAGGAACTACATCCAGTGCCCAGAAAGCACACCGACACAGGACCAGTGAGACGTGGACAGTTTTCCAGTGAATGCCACCAAAGTAAGCAAACCACCTGAAGGGTCAAGATTTAGCCTCCTTTTCATCAAGACAAGACTTTGGAGGTATCCTTGTGATTGCTCTGTACTGGTTCTCATTTGAAACTGGGTACCTACTTTAAACCTTAATATATCTCCCAGAGGAGGGTCTTGGCCTACATAACAGTTGACCTTGAGGATGCTTTCTTTTTTAAAGTACGTCTGTCCATCAAAACAGACTTATCGACGGGGGTTATCCAGGCTAATACTTACATTTATTTAAGACACAGCTTGTGTCTTACATGTACAGCTATGCTCAATCTCAGAATTAGCAATTATGGCACTAATTCAGAAGGTAGACAGACAATGCAAATAGTTCAGGCTACAGAATTGTCATGTGGTTCAACTAAACACTTTTCTTTGGCAAAAATAAAGCTAATCTGCCTGATCTGAATTTGACTTAAAGGCCCTGCAATCCTATTCTGCCTATTGCAGATCTCAAGTCCATTTTCCTTAGGTTAAAATGGCAGAAAGCAGGAGACAGAGACAAATTACTATCTTGTGAAGTTAGACAGTGATTTTTTTTTACTGCCATTTCAGATAACTCTACAGATTCTCAAATATATTCTGAAGCTTAAATTATCCAGATATTTGACCTTTGCTGGTCTAATTCTCTGGATAATTTTTGGATTATTTTACTTTGTATTGTAGGAACAGCAAATCTCTGGTGGCTGAGTCAGACAGACCTTGTAAAATCTCTCTTGCATTACTGCAAGTAGCCTCTTAGCTGGTCTCTGGCTTCTGCTCTTGCTGGGTTCCAGGCATGCCCACAACAGTCCATGCGTCATAAGGCAGCCAAAGTCATCCTTCAATATTTCCTAGTTGCGGTGGCTTCCAAGTTGCTACAGGAATAGACTTCTGGCTTCCTCTCCCCCTACTCCTTGTTCGCTGCTCTCCAACACCACTGGCTCTCCTGTTGTTCCTCCAGTGTGTAAAGCGGGCATACGCGTGTGCGTGCACGCACACACATGCACACACACACCCCTTAGTCTTTTACTTTTTGTTGCCTCTGCCCAGAAGGCAGGCAGGACTCCTTCCTTCATGTATCTGCTCAGATGACAATTCCTTCTCCGACCTTATTGTCTAACAGGTAGCCCACCCTACCTCACCCTGATTCTGGGCACTATGTGTTCTTTCATAGGCCTCATCTTTCTTCACTGTCATTGCCTGACATATTTTTATACTTATTTATTTATTACCTTTCTCTCCCTCTAGAACATAAGTTCCTTGGGAGGAGAGACTTTTGTTGTATCTCTACTGCCTACAACAGCCCTAGGTGCACAGTAAATAAGCAAGATACGATGTCTGTCTGGAAAAAGTCCAGCCATTGTTAATATAATGAGAATGGTTTGCAACATCGATGTTACCTGGCAGCCAAGGAGAGTGGACTGGAATGCACACGTGTGAACAATGATGACTTCACTGTACTGGTCTGTGGGGGCAGTAGATGCCGTTGAATGAGCATGTGTACTGTGTGGCCATAGCATTCAAAATGACTGAGGGAGTAGAGAATGAATCTGCATCAAATTTTTGCTTGAACATTCCTCCACAGCAACTACTGGGATGATTCAGAAGGTCGTGGCTGTGGGCAACTGGGGATTGGCAGCTTCATCACAACAATGTGCCTGCTCCTGCATCATGTCTCGTGCAGAGATTTTTGGTGAAACATCAGATCGCCCAGGTGACTCAGCCCCACTACAGCCCAGGTTTGGCAGCCTGTGACTTGTGGCTTTTCCCAAAACTATGATCACCTTTGAAAGGGAAGAGATTTCAGACCATCAATGAGATTCAAAAAAATACAGTGGGGCAGCTGATGGCAATTCCAACAAAGGATTTTGCAGAGTGTTTTGAACAGTGGAAGAGATGCTGAGAGAACTGTATGAGGTCCTGAGGTGCCTACTTTGAAGGGGACCGAGGTATCATTGTCCTATGTATAGTGTTTCTTGTATTGCATCTTCTCCAATAAATGTCTCTTTTTCATATTACGTGGCTGGACTTTCTGGACAGACCTTGGTATGTGTTGAATAATGAATAAATATAGCCTTTGCCCCTCAGTTTCCTCATCTGTAATATCTTTCTTGTGGCAGATTACATATATCTAATATAAAATTACGTGGCACATTGTATAGACACTGAGTAGGTTGGTAACTATAATTGTGTTGATCAACACTGCCAATAGAAATAGAACACAGGTCACATGCAATTTTAAATTAAAAAGCTAGAAAGACGCAGGTTAAATTAATGTTAATAATATATTTCAATTAACTCCAATATTCAAAATATTACCATTTCAACATGTAATCGTTATCAAAACTTATTAATGAAATATTTTTACATTCTTGTTTTCATATTAGGTTTTCAAATTTGGTGTATCACTTACTTAGAGCACTCTCGGCTCATAGTAGCCAAATTTCCACCCGTCGGCAGCATGTATGGCCAGAGGCTGCCATATCAGACAGTGCAGCTGTAGTGGGTCAGCTGTTTAATGACAAGTTTTTGTCTAATTCATCTCTGTAAGTCCCACGCTAGAGTAGTACCTTGCACCATTCTCTCAAAACAGCAGACGATCAAAAATATATCAAAGAATATTATAATGTTGTTACATACTATTTTCATGGCAAATATAAACTTACTTTCAACTTCATTGGAGGGTGAAATAAGTTTTTGAGCTAGCTTGAGATTGTAAGAATAACCTTAAATGATTAAAATAGTGCTTTGCACATAATAGGGGCTCAATGAATAGTTGTGGTTCGAGTATGTGCTGAATAGTCTGAGTATTTTGCTACATTCTTAGAAATATATAGGGTGAAGATTTCCTGTAATATATTTTCTAAAATGATTTTCTCCTCCCCTGCAAAACTGCTAAATTCTCTACAAGTCGTGTAGGATCAAAGGTTTCTCAAGAAATACGTAGCATGGCGAGCTCCCACTCACACCCCAGGCTTTGTTTTCAGCTCTCCTCCTTCTACTACTTCTTGGCCACACGTGGGCCAGATAGTTATTCTCCTCTGTGCTGTGCCTGGCTTTTTCAAACCAGGTACCTTAATCAAGCGTTCGCCTTAGACTTAGGCAAATATTCTAGAGTTGCAAAAATCATTCTGCCCATTTCAGAGATTTAAACCCTGATGCAATAAAAAGTTAGGTAATTTCCTGGGAGAAATGGGTAAAGAATTTTATGATGGGGGTTGCCTTCAAAGCTTTGATGTGCCTTAATGGTAGCGAGGCATCATGTGGACATAAGTGCATGAGCATGTCATCCTTTTCCGTGGTTTTGAAAATGCCCTATGGATTCTTTCATCAACAATACAGAGTTAAAGAGTAAGCTTATGCAACAACTAAAGTGAAGGGTGTTTGAAAGAAAACAGTTAAGTATGTTAACAATGATTCCTGAAATTATTTTGCCAGCAAGAAAATCACTAAAAATACATGCAAAAGACTCTCAACAGGATGTTCACAGAAGAGTGGTTTATAACTTTGAAAAGGCTAGTTGTTTGAACTAGGGGTTATTAAATAAACTCTAATTTAGCCACATAGGAGCATTATACAGCTATGAAAATGATGTCATACAATTATTTTTATTCACTTGAAGAGATAGCAGGGCTAAATTGTTAAGTGGTAAAAGATGATAAATGAACAAGTATTGACACTTAACATCCCTTTCTACCTGTTATTCTTTAGCATGCAAGCTCTGTGACAGCAAGGTCACTGCCTTGTTTATTACAGTGTCCTTGGTGCCTCAAACAATTCCTGCCACACATATGGGCACGCAATCCAAATCTGTTGGCTGTCTCTAGAAGGCTAGACTAAAGTACTGATGGACTTTTCTCTGAATAGTGGGGCACAGGTGGGTTTTATACTCTTCTTTGTGCTTTTAAAAACATATGCCATGAACAAACATTATTAAAGGAAGAAAATTTAAAAATGTTAAAATATATGATAAAAAGGTTAAAAAGTAAAAGAGCCAATCCTAGGGTGTTTTGACAATAATAACAAAAAAATAGAAAGAGATTATGAAGTCACCATGGACAAGACAAGGATAAGGCAGCAGCGGCAGCGTAGGAGCCTCTGTGTCACAGCAGACACATTGTGGGTCCACTGGTGGGTGTGCGGAAGTTAACGCAAGGGCCTCTGACCATTCGTGTCTGTCTATCTGTCCCTCTATCTGTCTATCTCCTCCTCCAAGGATATTTTCCCCATTGCTCCTAGAGAGAGAGAGAGGAAGGGAGAGAGAGACACATTGATGTGGGAGAGAAGCATTGGTTGGTTGCCTCCCTGCATGCTGGGACCAGGGGCCACATGGGCGCACACCTCTGCCTGGAGCAGGGATCAATCCTGCCACCCAGGGTTTTCTTCTGATGAGGAATTAAATGTGCAATCTTTCAGTTATGGGACAATGCTCCAACCACCTGAGCCACATCGGCCAGGGCTGGGCTTTTTATTTTTAAGGCAAAAGTTGAATAGAGTGAAATGGACAGGCTTTAAGCGTACAATTCAATGAGTTTTTATAAATACACACACCTGTGAAATCACCCCTCTGATCAAGATACAGAACATTTCAATCACCCCAGAAATTCCCTCATGGGAGGAACTTACCTTGAAGCAATTTCTAAAGCTACATTTTTTTGGTGAAATGTCGTATGTTGTTAGATCATCATTTTCTCGCTGACTGCTTTGGAAATATCCATTAAATTCTACGTGATTTATTGTCTCCATTTGAAAAACCTGTCTGATGAAAATAGGCCTTTCCAGAAAATGTGCTAATAATATATTTTACAGGAAGGGCAGACATGGAACTCATGGTGCATGGTTGGCCATTGAAATGCTGAAGTGAAACACCAAGTAAATTCAGGGAGATATTTGTATTACAAATTGCTTTTCAATGTAACAGATGAAACGATGTCTGTGGCCCCAACAGACACAACAGTCAGAAGAGATCCTGGGTGCTCCGGTCACGGTACTTCAGGGAGGAGACCGTGGGGTGAGCTGAGAAAGAAGTGATTTCCAGAGGCAGCTGCATCCAAGAGGCCTGGGAATGTGAAGATCTGTCGTAGGCGTAGCAACACAGGAGGGCAAAACGGTGGGTTTGCACAGGCCTCCAGCACATGCTCCCGAGCTTAGCACTCCTCTGGCCTCTGTCTGGTCTAGTCGGCTGCATACATGCAGTTGAGCAAAGCTAGCAGGAGGGTCTCTTGGCTGTGGCACAAAATAGCACTCATTGTAAAAGTAAAAAAAAAAGAAAGGAGGGGGTAAGGGGGCGCATTTCCTGGATTTCTCTTATGGGAAGTGTTAAAAAATACAGACAGGATGCAGTCTGATGCTTTTTCCCCTTATTGTGAAATAGTTGACATTCTTGTCTTCTCTCTCTCAGTGGCTCTCAGTGTCTCTCTCAGTTCTCTCCCCACTCCTGCCCATACATGAAAATAAACCTGGGCTTCCAGGAAGGAGAAAATGTAATCAATTTAAATATGAGTTCAAAGGCCTATGCCTGAACAATCTGATCAGTAAACAGGTCAGAATTGTCCAGCCGTCTGTGGCGTGGATTGCTGCGTGGCTCGGGTCAGATGATTTCTTAGCTAAGGGTCAGAACTTCTTGGATTGCTATCCTGGTAGTCCAAAAAGACATTGCATGCTGGGAGGGAAATAAAAACAAGGATGTGAAAACCACACTCAGGACTTACTCCCGAGATGGACTGCAAAGTGCTCCAGAGCTGCTGCCCTCCCTCCCCCTGCCTTTCATCTGCCCCCCTTTCTCCACGGCCCTGCAGCATGCGGGGTGTGAAATCCCTTGACAAACTGTTTCCACTGGTGAGTTATGAGAATTTCATAGTTTGGCCCCTGAAAATGAAGAGAATTAAGAATCAAGGTGGTGAATTGGTCACCAGAAACCTAGGTAAGACACACCTTTGTGCAGTGGCCATGTAGGTAAGAAATAATAAGTGAGCTGAAAATTAAGATAATGAGAAAGAGGTAAACAGAGCAATAATAAAAGTTAAATTGCAATCTGTGAAAAAGAAGTGAGAGAGGAAGTTTACTTAATAATTAATATTTTCCTTTGTTTGCCCCCTTTACTTATAGACCAAGGTGGGCATTTACTTGTTTGCTTGTTTTCCCTGCAAGCGTTAATGCTCTATAATTAGTTATAGTCACTAGTGCAACGAAAGCAACAGCAAATCTGATCTTTAAATGACAATCATTGTCATTATATCAATTTTTGATTACTAAAAGTGAAAAAAGATTGAAAATCAAATGGACATTGTACTTTAGCTACTGTGAGTATTTATTTCACTTTACTATGGTTGATTTTTTTAAAAAAAGCTATTCTGCTTCATATAATGCTTCAAGTAAATGACATTTTCTGCCTCTCACATTAGAATACAGGACTGTTATCTCAGGGTTCCCAGCACCGGGGAAGAAACACTTCAGGGAAGTGGCTCTATTTCAGTTGTACTGTCTCTCTCTGCTCCTTTTCTATTGAAGAAAAAAAGAGGAAAAAGACTAAGATAAAAAGAAAGAAAAGAGAAAAAAATAAATAAAATAGTAATTCTATTTCTAGCTTAAGACTATGATCCTTCTGAACAAAACTGCCCACACTTCTCATTAACCGGAGGATGAGTGATATCCTGTTCCCTCATAGTTTCTTCCTGTCTAAGATGAAAGAGGAATTTACAATCAAATAAGGATGATGCTTGCAGACCTGACAACTAATTTATAAGGTTAAAACTCAGGACTGTATTCCCATCAACATGACCCAAGGTTAAATTTAAAAGGGAAGAGGGGGCGATTTCTCTTTTCTTCGTATTTTGGTGACCCAGTCACATTGTACGTGGATCAGTAATTAGGCCGCCAGCCTCACTGTGAACACAGATGAATGTGACTATGAGTCCACACACTACGTTGCTACTGGATTTAAATGGAACTCACTTCATCACCAGGTTGGAGATAATGTAGACGTATTGCTTGCTCCTCTTTTTCATCCGCTGTCTCCTTTTCCCCGTCTTCCAGATCGCTGGTGCCATACCAGAAGGGAACAGAGAGAAGGGCAGAAAGTTATTTACTGACTTAGATACTACACGTCGCTCACAGCAGTGACTCTATACGCACAATATCCACCATATTTACTACAGGCATCACAGTATGTGGTCCAGATTTTTGTTCATGTAAAAAATAAATCAGAAAATCAAACCAGTCATCAAATATCTTAGGCAAAGCACCCTATTGTTGAAGAAAAGGCAGTTTTGTTAACCTGAATTAATGAGTTCAATGTGATGTTAAATTGTACTTTATTTTGTCAGGGGAAAAAATCAGACTTTTTTAAAGGTCCCAAACCGCGATCAAAACACTGGCCAGAGCGGGCAGCAGGTGCAGGCAGGTGCCTCTTCACGCATTCTCTCCGAACACACTGCAGACAGGCGTGGGGCCTAGTGCTTCCCTAATCTGATGGTCGATTCTTACTTGACTCGTCATCAGCGTTTGACACAGTCGATTGCTCTTTTTTCACTTTCTCACTTGCTCCCAGGATGCCACCAGCTCTGGTTCTTTCCTGGTCTCCTGGGCCACCTGTCCGTCAGTCTCCTTGGCTTGTTCTTCATCTTCTTCTCACCTGAAGTTGGCAGAGTGCCCTGTGGCCCAGCCTCTCAACCTCTTCTTTTCCATCGATTCATTCCCTTGGTGACCTCATCCAGTCTCATGCCTTTAGATACATTAGACACTAGCAACTCCCAGAGTTATATCTTTGGCCTAGACCTAGCCTCTGACTTATAGGCTTGCAGGTACAACTGCCTAAGACCTCTCCATTTGGATGTCTAATAGGTATCTGAAATCTAACATGTTCAAAATCTAACCAATCTTTCCCCAGGTCTGCTTCTCCACAGTCTTCTCTCTCAGGAAATGACAGGTCTGTTCTGCCGCCGCTGCTCAGGCCAAAAGTCTCTTTGTCTCACTCCCCATACCTCATCTAGCTACAAGTCCTTTTCCTGCAAAATGTAACCAGAACCAATGACTTCCCATCACCCTGGCTCAATCTGCCATCATCTTCCATCTGGATTGCAGCAGCAGCCTCCTAACTGATCTGTTCCTGGCCCTGCCACACCTGCCTGTTGTCTTCACGGCCAGCAGAGTGATCCTCTTAAACCTGAGTTCAGGCCTCTCCTCTGCTCAGGACTATCAAAACGTTTACCATTTCAATGGTTTACAAGACCCTGCACTATTTACTCTCACTCGTGACTTTTTTGGTCGGGTCTCCTGCTGCATCTCCTTTCCCTTGTTTACTCCGCACCAGCCTTACCGGGATCCTTGCTGTTCCTCAAATCTCAGGCAGGTCCTTGCCCTGGGATCTTTGCACAGGCTATTTCTTCTCTTGTAGTAACTTTCTCCAAATCTTCACCTGGCTTACTCCCTCGCCTCCTTTGCCCTTGTCAAATGTCCTTGTCAGTAAAACCTTCTCTGACCACCCTATTTAAAATCATAACCCCTACCCAGCCACTGGGACTCCCTATCCTCTTTTCCTGCTTTATTTGTAGCATTTATTGTCAGCTGACACCCTCTATATATTATTCATTTCTTTATTGACCATCTTTCCCACTAGAATGCAGTTTGTTGGAGGGGAGAGATTTTTGTGTTTCCTTTATTGCTATGTCTGGAGTCTCCTAGGACTGTTCCTGGTATAGAGAGAGTCAATACATGTTTGCTGATGAAAGAATATCTTTAAACACATATACACGCAGTTTGGTAGCACTTGGCACCTGT
>PVKM010039474.1:0-13859 GCA_004027735.1 Carollia perspicillata | reverse complement strand
AAGAAACATAGTGTTGCAGTTGGGAGAACTGTGTGAGATCCCCAGGTGTCTACCTTGAATAGCACTGAGATATCATTGTCCTACTTACAGTGTTTCTTGTATCTTTTATCTGCCTTAATAAATGGCTCTATATTTAATATTATTGGCTGGATACTTTTTGAATAGACCTTGTTTATGTATATATAAAATATGTGTCAAGTTAAGTTATACGAATATGCTAATATTCAACTCTATAAATTCACAAATAACAATTTTGTATCATGCAAACTAATACTATATTAGTTCATGCATATTTCCTTAATTACCACAAGTTGTACATAAAATTGAACCCCCCATACAAGATTCCTAGAAAACATTATCCATTTTAAAATTAAGTGTTATGTATAATTTCCTTCTCATAATTTGGCAGATTATTGTCCAAGCAAACACTCTGTTTATGGGCTACATAAAATTCTGGATAAAAATATAAAATAAAACCTAAATGTATAGTTGAATTCAAGAGATATTAATGGACATAATTGGGTAATTAACAAAAATAAAGATAAAATGAGAATCTTAAAACAAGACAAGCACTGAAGCATTAATGTCTTCAGAGGACTTGCAGATGCCTGTTTGTTACCTTAGATCCTGGGTTTAAATGAATCAAAGTGACAGGATATTGAGCCTGGGTAACATGCCGAACAGAAGACTGATCTGTTACTCTCTCTAGAAAGACAGAGGAATAAAATGTTCCTAAGGTGGGTAGAAGGGATACTGAACTTTTTCCAGCCTGGCTCTGGATAGAGCAGAAAAAAAGTAGAAAAAAAATTTTGAGTAAATTTCTAACCACATCCTTTCACTCGAAGTAGGGAAAACTTGTTTGCCACATACCTTCACACACACACACAAAGGGGATTCAGATCAACTGTCCTGAGATATTAAAGAGAAAGCAAACATTAATCCTCTTTAATAAAATACACTTTAGAGCAGGGGTGCCAAACTCATTTTCACCGGGGGCCACATCAGCCTCCCAGTTGCCTTCAAAAGGCCGAATGTAATGTAAGGACACTATAAGTGTAACTACGCCTTAACTAGGGGCAAGGAGCTTGGTGCTGCTGCCTGATAGAAACAGGGTGCAGGAGCTGGATAAAACAAGGCAAAGGGCTGGATTTGGCCCGCAGGCCTTGTGGTTGCCACCTGAGCTTTAGAACCAAACTGTATATAATTTCTATATATAAAATTCTAATGAATATAAATTCATACTAAACGGTTATGAGAAACATGCAGAAATGACCCTTACTCTGTGTCAGAGTCAGGAGAATTAACAAAGAATAAGATCTTCAAACTCCAAGCCCTGGCTGGCATAGCTCAGTGGATTGAGCTTGGGCTGCGAACCAAAGAGTTGCCAGTTCAATTCCCAGTCAGGGCACATGCCTTGGTTGCAGGCCAGGTCCCCAGTGGGGGCCATGTGAAAGGCAACTACACACTGATGTTTCTCTCCCTCTCTTTCTCCCTCCCTTCCCCTGTCTCTAAATAAATAAAATCTTTAAAAAAAAATCTCTACCATATAGGTCATTATAGAGATATAGGGAATAAATCATTAAAAAAAAAAAAAAGATCTTCAAACTCCATACAATTAGTAAATATTTAATATAGAATATAAAGTAATATACTAATAGGTTTAAAATTATGAATGATGGTAGTGAAAGTATAAGAAGGTAAAGGGGATAAAAGAACCATTATACTTAAAACAAAATTAAATTCATAGAAAATTAGATAAGGCAAATATAAATGTTAAAAAAAGTGTGGCAACATCAAGAAAAGCAATAATCTTTAAGAAATAAATTAAAACCAGAAATAAAAAGAATGATCATATATTGATAAAAGGTCTTATTCACCAATAGGATGCAGTAAGTCAAATTTATAATAAATAGATTGTTATAATTTTAATAAACATATTTTGTATCTGTATCTCTATATCTAAAACTAACTCCTGGTGGGAAATACAGGAAATTTGAATGAATGAATTAAAAATATCAAATACTTAGGAAAAAGCTAAATAATAAATAAGAGGGAAGTATATAGTTTTAAAAGCACCCAAATAAATAAATATTTAAAAAAGAGAAAAGAAAGAGAGAATAATAATATATATACATAAATGTTTCAATGTATAGAACAAAAAGATGGAATTAACAGCTCAATATTACTTTCTTGAGAATGTAAATGTGAGTGAGGGAGCCTGGGACTACACCTTTACAAAAAGTAAAGGTGTAGTCATTTACTTTTTACTTTTTTGGAGGTCAAGGACTGCAATGAAAGGGGATATAATTATAGATGCAGCAGAAAGTAGAGTGTTAATTAAATGATATGTGGACCACATTTTGCAAAAAAATAAGAAAGAAAAAGGAAAACATAGGATAAATAGAACAAATATGAAAAATACATATGTGATGTTAATTCAGGAAGAAACAAAACCTGTTCTGCATCTGAAATCTATTAGTAGTTTACAGTTCTACACAAGGATAACTTCTGGTCCAGATTTGATTTTACAAGTGACCTCAAACAAAAATTTTAAAGATAGATAATTCTGAACAGCAATCAAAATCTATAAAAATAGAGGAATCTTACAAATATAAATTATAGTTAAGCAAATCTGGGGAAAATGAAGTATACTACAACCTGCATGGAATTATTTCAAATAGGCTAGGTACATTTTGAATTAAGTACCTCCCACCAAAAAAATTTATGAATGTGGATTAACATGTACGTTTAGTTTAAAAAGTAAAAAAGAAAGATTATAATCTTTTTAGCTATAGAAAATAATGATAAAATTTAGTATAATGTTATTATTAAAAATACCTCAGCAGGTTATAAATAGAAAGAAATTATTTACATATTTTGTAGCTACAAGTATCTTATTTAGTTACAAAATGCTAAAAATACTTTAAAGTCCAGAAAATTACAAGATGCTTATTCTCATTCTTTCTATTCTACATTTACTTTGGACACTGTGGAGGGTGCTGTGAGATAGACTCCTGCATAACATGTGACATGGAAAAGTTGAGTAGAAATTGTGCTCCTCATAAGAATTTAATTCCCAAGAGGAAGGGGTAAGGCAGAGTTCAGCTTTACATTCTCAGTTATTCTTTTCCAAATTTGCTAGTGAGAGAAATCAGTCTACCTCATCATTGACCACGTGAGGAAAAGGGTGAAGAGAATGGCCTAAAATAATCTTAAGGGTTAATCCCTCCTCATGGGAACCAAAGGGGAGGGAAAGTGTGCTTCCACTCAAAAGTAGTCATTAAGAAAAGAATAGAGTGATTTTTTATTATAGAATTGTACACCTGCAATTTATTTTTAACTAATGTTACCCCAATAAATTTAATTAAAAATATAATAGAGACTAGATCCTGGTGTGAACCTCACATTCTTGAAAAGACTACTGTCTTCTATACTAATATAGAACAAACTAAAGTCTCCATTAGAGAAACTAATTTAATAAATGTTGAAATAACATATTTTACAATATTTGTCAAATCATGCTAAAATATATTGACATTAATGATATTTAACAGTACAATTCAATAGAAGGTATGTCAATGGGCACTTGATTCACAAAAGAATATAAACCCAAATGGAAATGCCAATAAATGAAATGTGAAATCATACCGCCATAGATTATTACTCTACTATAATACTTGACTAACCCATAGGACTTCAGCCTTTTTAATGGTTTCTTTTTAGGAATGAACCTGTCTTTTTTCTTTTTTCTGTTTTCTAATTTAAAGTGAAATGCTATGTTGCTCTGTGACCTGTTAGATCCTGATGTCAGAATCTAAATCTCTGTTATAATTAGGTCAGATATTACGTGAGTTTCAGATTGTATTTAATTTTTTCTCTTTCTAGAGAACCATGTCTTTCAGAAATAAAGTTAATGTAGTCCAAAAAATTTAGATGTGGCATCCTATGTCTTTGAGCAACTAAGAAAAAAATATATGAAATGGGATATATGTGAATGTTTTTAAGGAGCAAAAACATAGATCTTAATTTTTGTTACCATGTATGTATTCAGATTATGAAGTTAATCAAATCTCAATACTCTTAATTTCATTTAACAATGTATAACTAATTCACATTCTACAGTAAAAAATGAATGGATTTTCTTAATCCATAGACAGACAATAGCTGAAATCTCACCTCTTTAGTTAAGTTGAAGGGATGACTAATTAGATAAGTATAACAGATTAGCTCATTAATTAAGTCAAGCCATATCCAAAATAAAAGAAAAAGAAGGAAAGAAGGAAGGAAGGAAGAAAGAAAGAAAGAAGGAAGGAGAGAAAGAAAGAAGAAAGAAAGACAGAAAGAAAGAAGAGAAAAAATTAGTTAAAGCCTCTAACCCATCTTAACTGAGAATTTAAACAATAAAAAAACATACTTCAGATGCTGTTATATATATAATCTGTCTGGAAAAAGTCCAGCCATTGTTAATATAATGACAATGGTTTGTATGATATCGATGTAACCTGGCAGCCAAGTAGGGTGGAATGGAATGCACATGCATGAACAATGACTATTTCACTGTACTAGTCAGTGGAGGTGGTAGACACCTTTGAGTGAACACCTGTGCTGCATGGCTGACACATTCAAAATGAGTGAGCAAGTAGAGCAACACATCTGCATCAAATTTTGTGTTAAGCTTGAAAACTCCTCCGTGGAAACTATTTGGATGATTTGCCACAGCTATGGGCAACTGGTGATTGGCAGCTTCATCACAACAATGTGCCTGCTCATGCATCACGTCTTAGGCAGAGATTTTTTGTGAAACATCATATCACCCAGGTGAACTCAGGCCCACTACAGCTCAGATTTGGCACCCTGAAATTTCTGGCTTTTCACCAAACTAAAATCATCTTTGAAAGGGAAGAGATTTTAGACCATAGATGAGATTCAGGTAAATAGGATGGGGCTGCTGATGACAATTGGGAGAACTGTGTTAGGTCCATAGATGCCTCCTTGGAAGGGAATTGAGGTATCATTGTTCTATGTACAATATTTCTCAAACCTTGTATCTTCTTCAATACATGTTTTATATTTTTTCATATTACATGGCTAGATACCTTGTGGTATATATAATTTAATAAATTTAATTTAATAAATGTTGAAATAGCATATTTTACAATATTTGTGTGCATGTGTGGAGAGAAAGAGAGAGAGAGAGAGAGAGAGAGACTAGTGCTTGGGAAAGAAGACTCTGACCATAATGATTTAAAGATTTGGTATTAAATAGAAAGTTACCAACAAAAATGAATCCACAACAAACATTTTATAATCATGAGAGAAATTGCACCTAGCTATTAACTGAGAAAATCAAAGAGATGACAAATGATATAAAGAACTAGAATCAGCTTTAAAAATCAGAAAATGTTTTAGGTGTATCCCGTCAGTGCTTAGAAAACCTGGCAGGTAGAAAAAAAGAAAAATATTAGTGGAAATGAGTGGGAAATTAGTATAGACAGTGGAAGACCCAAAGGAGCACACCATGAATAAAGACCAGAAAGGACTTTTTTTTTTTTAATTCTGAGAAGTTAGAGTGAGTGTTATTTTTTTGTTGTTTTTGTTTTGTCTTGTTTTTCAGAATAAAGTGCAGTGCTACTTGGAGGTAAAGAATGTGGCCTGAAGTTATCTAGCTAAGAAGAGGCTAGTAAGCAATTCTTGCTCTGTGATCTTCATAGCAATTAAAGAAATACTGATTTGCTTTGTTCTAGAAGTCAACACATTTTTTTCAGTAATCAGAAAAAGTAGTGTTTTCTGTGTGTTTAAAACCAGAATATATCAAGTGATTTTCAAGCCTTTCGTGGTTTATTAAAAAAAATTCTGTAAGCAGGAAATGTTAAGTGCAGTGGCATGTATAGAAATTTGAACCTCAAATTACTTAGAAAGCCAGCTTTACTGGTCAAAAAATTAGGGGTTGGGGGAACACATGGGCTTGTGGCAAATTCTTAGAACTAAAGCTTTTTCTTAGCTGATTTGTTCCAAGAATCAAATTTGAAGACATATTCTCTCCACAGTTACTGAAGGGAAGGGAAATTCAGTGGACTAAAGAAATGTAGTTAGATGTTGCTCTAAAATAAAGTAAGGCAAACAAGTGTTCTGATCATCAGCTTTAAGAGACTGATTCAGGTCTAAGGACAGTGCTGAGTAACTGGGCCTCTTGGACTCTTACTTAACTCAATATACTATCCTGTTTTGAATCAGCATTGTGCTCTCAGTCCTGTTGAAAAAGATAGGGAGACAATGGTGTGTAATAGTCATCATGAAAAGTAGAGAACTTAGGTGTATAGACTTTGTTAAAAAAATCTCCTAAGTAAAAGTATCAACAATTCTGTGGTTATATTGGGTTGGCCAAAAAAGTTCTTTTTTCCCCCACTAAGATGGCTCTAGTAACACTTAGGTGTTTTTAACTTCAAAAAAATTTTGTTAGCTTTTATTGTGACAGCTGTCATATCAGCATGCATTTAAAAATATCAAAATTGGTGAATTTTTTGTGTAGTCATTTTAATGTTGAAGATGGAAGAAAATGAGCAACATTTTCAGCATATTATGTTTCATAGTTTCAAAAAAATAAAAATATATTTGCAAAAAAAGATTTATGCAGTGTATGGAGAAGGTGCTGTGACTGATCAAATGTGTCAAAATTGGTTTGCAAAGTTTCATGTTGGAGATTTCTCACAGGACAATAATACTCCATGGTCAAGTAAACCAGTTGAGGTTGATAGAGATCAAATTGAGATATTAATTGAGAACAATCCATGTTTTACCATAAGGGAGATAGCTGATATATTCAAAATACCCAAATCAATACAGTTATTGGTAAAAATAAAAAATGTGTCTTTTATTTTACAGGAAAAACAAAATAGATTTTGGGGGCAACCCAATAGTTAAGGATTTGCAAATATGTTTCCTGGAACAGAGAAAACAATGCTTCATGTTAAAAAAATGAACAGTTTTTTGGGGTATCCCTCCACCATCCAAGATTTGTACCTCTTCCCCTTAAATGAGAGAGGTCCTGTTACTTAATTTTAATAAATACAATATAGCAAGGGTGATGACACATTACTCCTGTGATTATTTTGTGTGACTCTGTCTTGCTAGCCCACTTATTCTAGTGACTTTCATTGCTGGCTTGGAGTTTGTAGTCAGGTTGGGAAATCTTAAGAGGCACAGAACTGCAGTTGTTATCTAGTAATTCTAGACAGCATCTAGGAGCTGAGGGTTGTCTTCAGCATCCAGCCTGCAGCTGCAAGGAAATGAATTCTGCCCAACTGCTGGTAGGAGTTTGGGAGCAGATCCTTTCCTATTGGGACCTCCCCGTGAGAAGTCAGCCTTGGCTGACTCTGACTGTTGCCTGTGAGACTCTGGTGTGGGAATCAGCTAAGCATTTACCAGACTCCTTACTCAGAGAAACTGTTAATAACTGTGTGTTGTTTTCATTTACTATATGTGGTATTTTTCTGCAAAACAATTGATAGCAAATAAAGTATGTGGTAAAGCAACTACTCAGAAAAGTCCAACAGTAATCAGAAAGATTGTCTAACTTCCATGGTAACTTATTTGTAATTTACCAAGCAGATTTGTTTCTACTTAGAAAGAATCATGACCTTGAATATGTATAAAGATTTATAGTATTAGTACTACAGGTGAAGACTAGCTGTTCTGCAGCAGCCAAGGAGAGAATGTGCCTTGCCTTTCTCACTTCAAATTTTGTAGAAGATGGTACAAACTGATTTTAAGCCATTCACTGTGACAGTGGTGAAGACATGGGACTTTTATTTTCCTTTCTGTCTGCAAAGGCTCACCCTCCAGGAACTCATTTGAGTGGTTGTCAGCTTGGTTAATCTATCCTGTCCACAACCCATTTCTGAAAAGACATTATCTGACTGAGAAGAGATTTCCAAGTTCTCTCTGGATAAAATCCCAAAGTTTGGAGTTAATAGTTGCCATTTGCTATGGCAGAGAAATGCCTGACATATAGAGACTCACTGTCTGTTCAAACTGCATTGTATCTAGCTCTATAGGAAGTGTTTTATGTTGGGTCTAAAACAATTGTGTAACTTGCAACAGAAAGTTTTCCTAACTCAGTTAATTATTTCATTAATTCCTTCAAAAACTGGATCAAATACTATTAGAAATTGTAATGATTTGTCATAAATTACCTTGCCTACTTAACCCAACCTTCTCAGTTACCCCCAGTGCAAAGCATTGTCTTGAAAATGGACTGTGCTTCATATGCTTTATTCACAATAGCAAATCCAGGTGCACAAGAAGATAAAGGTGACTAATTATGTTGCTGCTTATTCTCAAGGAAATAATTACGCATCATTAGGGTATTATTTTTTAAATTAGAACTTGCTTTCATTTGGAATTTATATAGTACTCTGTCTTTGCAGAAACAGTCTCAAAACTCATTTATTTGCTAAAAAAAGAAAAATCAAATGTCATTACTAAGATCTATCTTTCTGAAAACATAGCCAAAGGCAATCTGATCTAAAATTTGTCAGCTTTGCACAAAAGGCAATTTGAATATTAGCAATCATTCTTTCAAGGTGATTGCTATTTGCATATAGAGATGTAAATTTAAAAAGTCACAAAATCATCGTCCTTACAATCAGTATCAATGAGAAATTTATATTATTTGCAATTTACTGGAGATATAAAAGGCTTTAAGGTGCACACCCTAACCTCAAAGAACAAACCTAAGGTTTTCTTTGCGGACGGTTCTGTTTGTGGACATGAATGAAGATCAAGGTAAGTCTGCCAGAGAGATCTGGAAATAAGTTCTTGTGAAGTCATGAGAAAAGAATTTTGGGGATTCCTGTGTAGCCGGATTTGAGGTATCCTAGAAAGACTTATTGCAGCAAAACAAAGGAAGGACTTAGGTGCACTGCCTCATCCACAAACAGGTGGCTCAACTTGTCTGGCTGTGGAAGAAGTACAACCTCTGGGGCATAAGGCCCTATGGTGTCCCTACCAAACCCAGGAGGAGGGCCAGGACCCACACATCCTGTACGCATCTGAAGCTTCAGTAGTCTAGCTTACTATTTCCCTCTAGCCCTCGTTCATCTGCGTAGCTGTGCACCCGGTCCCTGAGGCTTCTTTGGAGAGAGAGCTTGTCTGGGGTCTTGTCAAACTTTGAATACAATTGTTGGGTTTAGAAAGGGGTAAATTTTCATTTTATTGTCCAATCTTTCTCCTAATTCTTCAGAGGCTGGTCCCTTCACCTACTCAATCCCTTTTCTGGATCTTCCTGGATTGTGCCTTTATTCTATCTAATCCCTTTCCAAGATTTTCCTAGACTAGTCTCTTCCACTTTGTGGTCACTTGGAAACCCTATCTTTTCTGTATACTTAGATGCCCAAAGTGGCTGTGAAGCTGCCCCCTTCCTAGTTAATCTGGTTTAGTGTCTGATTCCATTTGCCCCTTTTCTTTGTTAGTAACTATTGCAAGAGTTTCAGACATTAGATAACTTTGTTTTGTGAAGGATGTTGGACCACACTTACCCTGGTGCTTGTTTCTAAATGCAGAAATAGCCATGAGAGGAGTTTAAATAAGTGGCCACTTTTAGGGCCCTGGGAAGGTTTTTAAATTCAGTTTCAAGTGGTCACACCCTGATTTATCAAATCACCTGCTATATGGACTTCTCAAGTCTCTCAGTCTTCTCAGGATCCTGATAAAAGGTACTCTTTTTTTCTACTTAATTTCTGTTTTTTTTTTCCATTTCAGCAGCTTCTTTAAATGTGTGACCTTAGGTAAAATATCATTTTAACATTTTAATTTCATTATCTGAATAATAGGAATCTTATGCTGACCAACTCTTAGATTTCCTATGAAGATTAGTTCATCTGTATATAGCACTTAAAATGATGACTGGCAGATAATAAGTTCACAAGAAATCTGAGCAACTATTATTTTACATTTTTATTGCTATTATTATCATTAACCTAATATATCCTATGTGTGTTGAAAATACCAAATTAGTAGACACATCATCCATGATCAAAACATTCACAAGAATTAAAAACTCAAAAAAGTTACTTATTTCATATTTATAACCTCACTCACAAATTCCCATTTTCTCATCAGTGTCATTCCTTACCTTAATTTTAGCTAATGACACTGCTTCTTATTTCACTGAGGAATTAAAAATATGTATATCAGAAGGGAA
Organism: Carollia perspicillata; assembly: GCA_004027735.1. NCBI lineage: Eukaryota > Metazoa > Chordata > Mammalia > Chiroptera > Phyllostomidae > Carollia > Carollia perspicillata. The sequence continues at coordinate 3,658 of PVKM010039474.1, read as the reverse complement.
CATCCACAGATTCTGCTACCATACCTACTGGTCTACTCTATCTGCAGATATATTCTGCATTTTTTCCCTTTGCTGTTTAAAAACTTTTCAAGCTGCCATATAAAGCCAATATCCTCACTGGGGTACAAGATTTCAGATTCTCTTACCTACTCAACAACATCCATGCTCTCCTAGTCACTACTTCTTTCACATAATCAACTTTTCTCTCTCAGAAGCGTTGTTACCCTCAGTAGAAAGCTTCCATCTTTTATGTATTTCTCTCTTCTTATAAAGAATACCTGACCTACCTATCCCAGTAGCTATATCATCATTTCTTTGTTTCTTTGTTTCACCTCAAAATAATCTTTATACTAACTGTCTCCAATTATTTTCCTACAATCACCTTTTATACTCAATTCAATCACACTTTAGAATAACCAGTTTGCCAAATTCCTGTTTCAGGTACTTTGTAAATTCAAACTTCAGTTTTAAATGAATATTTTACTTCATTCACCTACTTGCAGTATTTGAAAAAGTAAGTCCTGACTTCCTCTCTGATAGAATTCTTCCACTTTACTTCCAGAATACCCTTCTCTTTTGGTTTTCTCCTGACTCCACCAGTCATTCCTTTTCAGTGCTCAATCCTTGGTAGTTTAATTTTGTTCATATAGATTTTCAATGAAATCTATATCACAATGATTTGAAGTTTATATATCCAAGCACTAACTTGACAGCTCTATTTTGATGCCTAATGCATATTATATGTTCTCAAATGATCATTCCTCATGAAACTTCTTCCAACTCACTGTCCTGATCTCATTTGAGGGCAGCCATACAATCCCTTTAATTCAACCAAAGTGTAGGATTTATTTTGTAGCAAAAGGAAGCAAAGCACTAATGCCATTAGTTTTACAAAGAGAAATAATATAGCAAATCTTTACTTTAATTCTATAATTTCCAAGAACACATAGGATGAGTGGGATTTGAGAGAGATTTTAAACAGATAAACCAGTGAAACATGTGTTCCAAACTCCGAGAGAAACAGAGGATAAAGGTTTAAACTAGAAAAGAGAAAGACAAAGAGAGGCTGAAAGGTGGGCACAGATTACAGAGTTATTTTGGTTTTATGACTAATTGGAGAAGAGAGATTTTAGAAAAAGAAAGAGAGAAGTATTTCGAAATTTACCAGTTCTGCAAATGATGACATTAACTTAACCAGAGAATACAGTGGAGTTTTTAGGCAGGAAAACTGGCTTTCTGGTTTCTATTTGGGAAATGCTAAGGTACAGGGATTGGATAGGCTATCCAGAAAGTCTGCATACTTACATATGAGAAATGAAAAACACTTAAGACCACAGTTGTGAGAATTAAATTAATTCTGTTACAATAATGATCATGTACTCTGGAGAGTCATTGTTTCATTAGTTTTGTGACTTTGAGCTAGCAATTTAATGCATTGTGCCTCAGGATTCACATCTGTAAATCAGAATAATAGCAGTAACTATTGTGATGAAAGTCAGCATGCTCACTAAATATTTCATCCGTGGAAACACAAAGGTGTAAAACATCAAGAAAAACAAAATGGTAAAGCCAAGGAGGTTACCAGCATTTTAAGAGTGGTCAAAGAGAGGTCACAGACCAGGAGCCTAGAAGAATCTTGTCTAATTGGTGGAAAATCACAACAGCTGGAACACCAACTATGCTACTATTACTACCAAAATTGTTACTACTAGTGGAGTTTTCCTGAAGTAAATCACACATTGTGGTATTAGCTAAGCAACTTGGAGAAGACAGGGATAAAAAGAAAAACAACTAATATTGGAGTCTGGAAAGATGGTGATCATTGATATGCAGTGTCAAATTATTTGGTTAAACTGTCATGTGAAATTATAGAAGAGACAGATTTTGTGGCTGAAGAACTTTGTTGCTCTTGGAGAGGAGGTTGTAAAACAAAACATACTTTGTTTGAGCTCTAATCTCCTGTGTTTGGCAAGTTTTCGTAAGAAAGAGATGGGTTAGTTTGTCAGCGTGATAAAAAGTGAAGGGGGAGATTCCAGAAACATGGAGGCTTGTAGTGCTGGAGTTTCTAACTGCTGAAGAAAAATAAACATTAGGAGTTGAAGTGAAAAATTCCTTTAAATAAGAACAACAAATTAAAATTAACCCTTATGGCACAGATCAGGCTACAGTTTTGGCTTTAACAATTTTTCTTTTTTGAAATAGTCTATGGATAAAGGACCATCAGGGCAAAAGTTAAATTATATATTAATCTTCTATTGCAGCTTTTGAATTGGAAAACTGACTCCATACAGAGATATGTATTCATTGTACTTCCAAAGAAACTATAATTCCAGCTAAAAGACTCATTTGCCTCCTTATACTTCAAATAAAAAAAATTGGTAATAAATGTGTATACCCTCCATCAAAGGCCTTGTTTGGAAGATGGAACTAAGTAAAATCAGATAGTTTGCACAACAGAAGCACATTGTGGCAGAGAGAGTGGTGTCCATCAAACATCCCACATGCACCCCTTATTTCCATACTCCTTGTTTTGTGGGTCTCTGAGAATAACTCTGGACAAAGGGTTGTGGGCACAAGTAGTATGTGTCACTTTGGGCCCAATGGATGGTTAATAACAGCTATGACAGCCTTGGTTTTGAATGACTGTGTAGAAGAGGACCCTTCCCACATATCTCCAGCCTCAAATTTACCTTGAATATAGGTCATAAAACAGAAATAAATACTTTCTTTATTATAAATCTGAGATTTGGTGATTAATTTCCATGGGATTATCTAATACACCTAAATAAAAATGCACCTACATCAGAGAGTTATTGCGAGTGTGAGTGAGCAAATAAATGTAAAGCCCTCACTTGGCTAATTGGAATAAGTATATAAATATTAGGTGTGAATGCTACTCTTTTCACTAAAATTCCAGCTAGCAGAGCACCTAGCATGTATGGTACACACAACTAATCTTATTTTCTTTTTCTTCTCTCTTCTGTATATTTGAATTGCCATCACACCCTTATCATTAATACTTGCTACCAGAATAATCTACCAAGAGAATGAGAAACTGATTATATTAAAATTTAAGAAGGTGACAGTGTTTTATTTTTAGAATCTCAGATACTTACTTTCTACTTATCGCTTTGACTGTGGGAAAACAAATCCCTTGTTATGAACTGCAATCCATGGGAATAGAGATGAATTAATTAGTCAAATGATTAAATGATGCAAGTGGAAATAGTGTAAAGATTTATTCCTTTACATGTAACCAGTTTATCTAATGTTTAAAACATGCATTGAGAGTGTAAGATATCAAAATAAATTCCTCATGTTTGCCATATGTAAGTTATTCCATTTTCTATTCAAATAAACACATTACTATGAGCATGTAAGTTTAATATTTTTATGGAGAACATTCAACTGTGAAAGTATGAAATAAGAATGCTTTTAACAAAACTTTTTCTCAGAGTTCTTAAGAAGTGATATAAACATCTATGCATAGAAGTATATATAAAAATAAATGTTTGAGTAAAAAGAAGTAACTAAATATTTCCAGAAGGGAAGAGAATAGAGATGATACCATAATGAAACTTAGCAAAGTCTTTGATTATATATTTCAATTTGAATACTAATCTCAAGCCATGAAAATGTTGAAACTACTACTACCTCC
>PVKM010039473.1:0-13754 GCA_004027735.1 Carollia perspicillata | reverse complement strand
CAGCATTTCTAACCTCTGTTGGATGTTTTTGTTAGCATTTGCCACCTTCTCCCACGTTAAAACAAATGAAACCCTGTCTTCACTCTGATTACTTCGGAAACCGTCTGACTCCTTTTGCTGCCAAAACTTCTTGAAAGATTTGTCTGTACGTGTTTTGTTTTGTTTTTTTTTTTTTTGCATCTATACATCTTCACTTCTTTACCCCATCCTTTGTTGTTAATTTTTATTGTATCAGAGTGCCACATACTCATAGTTTAAAAAGACAATTAGAATTAAAAAGATTATGCTCCAAATAAAGTAGTTCTCTGGTCCACCCCTCTTGCCACTATGCCAGTCTTTCTTCTAGGGGCAACTACTTTAGATTTTAAAAGGTTTCTCCTTACATCTCCGCCTTTCTAATGCGTGTATACCATTACCTTTTGATTCATCAATTTTAGGCATTATCTATTGACTTCCAGGGTGGTCTACCATTATCCTTTCAGTATAGTTATACATTTTAGTTAAAACAATAGTCAGTGGTTACATTATTATTTCTATGCAAATGTTATTTACACCTGAGTGTTGTAACTTACTATTATGTAAATTTCTTTTATTTTTTCTTTGTTATTTTTTTCTAGAGCTAGTAATTTCCTCATTTTACTTTCTTGTCTAGTTAGACTTCCTTGTCTTGGTATTCATTATTAGTTTTTCCCATACTTTCTAACAGCATCTCAGTAGGATTTTTTTGAAGGTCAGTGACACCAGTAAATCTGTCAATTCCTTTTTCCGTGGAGAGGATCTTTCTGAGAACCCCATTACGCTCTGTCAAGGCTGCCCAGGATACCGGCTCTCCGGGCCTTCTGACTGGCTGCCTTCTAGGACTTTGTTTTGCTCCTCGTTAAGGTTCCTGTTTCATGAAACTCCTGTCTTCCTCCTTTTACACTTTGGTGGATGTGGCACACCCTCCCGTGGTTTCAACAACTTCAAGAAAGGGTGTTGCGGCCAAGGACATGGTGGTGACAGTGCCCCAATTCCTTTGTTCCTCAAGTCAAACTGCCCAGCCTGGCCTGGAGTCAAGTTGTAGAGAAGGTCTGGGGTTCCAGAGAGGGCGATGGAGGGTCTGCTGGCCTCATTTTCTGTTGGTGACAGAAGAATTCATTCCTTTGGCTCCTCCCTTGCTTCTCAACTTTAGTATGTGGAGGAATGAGGTCAAATTCTCCTCCGGTGAGTAGTGTCCATTCAATGACAGTCAGATGGGGCGTGTGGGTGTTTATGCTTCTTCATCTGGTCTAGCCCCATGTGTACTAGGGCTTGGTGGGTTTTATACTTGATGTAAGGGCAGATGTCTAGGTATTCATACCCAATCTTTTAATACCAGCCTCACCCAGAAAAACTGAACTCACGGGTTTGGACTAGTGGACCAGGCCTGGCTTGGGAAGCTGTCTAATCAGAAAAGGGACCTGTTTCAGTCCAATCTCCAACACGTTGCTTGTTGGGCTCCTGGAACAGAGAGTGCATCATCCCTGGCTCACCTCTAGCTCTCCCAGCCTACACCCACTGAACCGCTGAACAGCCTAGAGGGCACATCTAGGCTGGCTGTAGTGGTGTTTTCTAATTGATTTTTGTATTTTGAGAGAGAGAGAAAGAGAGATCAATTTATTGTTCCACTTATTTATACAGTTATTGATTCATTCTTGTATGTGCCCTGACCAGGGATGGAGCTTTGGTATACTGGGTTACTGTTCTAACCATCTGAGCCACCAAACAGAACTAGTACTGTCTTCTCTTGTTCTTTCCTGAATTAGCTCTGCTAACAACAGAGATTTGCAGGGGAGCCTGAGGCTTAATTGTAAATTGCTCCAGCATCCACCAGCCTGCATTTCCACATTGCCCTATGACTTGCAGCCAAAGTCCCTGTATCTTAACATATTTCTAAAATTTTCTCTTCTTTTGCTATACAGTCAAAATGCTGATATTTGAATCTCAACGACTTTCCTCATTCCCAAATACCTTGTGCTTACTCTCAGACATTTTACTACCAAGAGGGAGTCCCCACTGGCATTAGATCACAGGTGTAATCCTAAACTCTGAAAGCTTCCTATTGATTGTTGATTCTCTTTCTCTGGAGACTGCCACACTGCCAAAATTGTAGTTCTTTATGTCAGACACACCTCAAGACCTTGCTCTTCTGTCTCTGCTGCTTTTGTCTCTACATATCTCTTTGGTTCTGGGTAGCATGTAGCCTAACTACCTTGCTTCTGTGCCTGTTTACTTTGTCTTCCTGTTTTCATCTCTTTCTGTCTCTGTATTCATCCAGGTCATAGCCCAGTATTTAAATCTCGCTTCTATGTCTACTTGTTTAGCTCTGGAAAATTCTGAAAATCTTTTTTTCTCTGACTGTCAAATTTTTTGTCTGGAGGCACCCCAAGACAGTTTCTGTGATGGGCAAAAGGCATAATGTATGCTAATCCTCCAGCACAAAGTGAGCCCTTGAAGCTGCCATTTCTTTCTTTCTATTTACTTAATTTGTTGTTTAAAAAAGATCTCGTTTACTTTTAGAGAGAGGGGAAAGGAGGGAGAAAAAAAGGGAGAGAAACATCAATGTGAGAGAGAAACATTGATCGGTTGCCTCTTACATGTGTCCCCAACCAGGGATCTGGACTGTGTCTTGACCAGGAATTGAACTGGTGACCTTTTTATTTGTGGGATGATGCCCAAACCTTCTGAGCCACACCATCCAGGGCTGCTGCCATTTCTTTGATCACATTTTGAACTTGTCTCCTTATCTGAATGAGAAGACTTCCAGCTTTGAAATCCTGTGTGTTACTGAGTCCATGAGGCTGATATGTGAGGATAATGGGCTTATGAGTATAAATTTTTTTTACCTTCTTGCCTGAAGTCCCAGAAAAATATAATTGTTTTCTTAACCCAAACTGTTTAAGGAGGCATGCCGGGCCTGCTAAACAATATGTGTGAGAGGGAGGGAGGAGGGGTGGAGAAAGATAGAGAGAGATTAACACACCCACATACCTTACTTCTAGTTACCACAGAAACAATAATGAGAAAGCAATCAGGGAATTTTCCTGGTCACTCCCTGCCTTTCTTGGAACTTGGCATGTGTCTCTCTCCCTAACTTGTGCTCATTAGCTTGCCAAGCACCCAGAAAGCAGGGCAGACTGAGGCGCTTCAGGCCGCTCTTCTCTCAGCAGGTGTATCTCTTCTCTCCTCAGCTCTCACCCCACCCCCTTCTCCAGGTCACGCAGGTCTGAACTTGACACTTCACACTGAATACCATGGCTCTGGCCAGGAACCCACGGGAGGCATTGCTTTGGGCCTTGAGTGATCTTAATGAACATGACTTCAAGATATTAAAGTTCCACTTACGGGATAGAACCCTGCTCGCGGGCCAGGGGCTGGCCCGAGGGGAGCTGGAGGGCCTGAGCCGGGTGGACCTGGCTTCTCGGCTGATTTCGATGTATGGCGCACAGGAGGCTGTGAAAGTGGTGCTCAAGGTCCTGGAGGTCATGAACCTATTAGAACTTGTAGACCAGCTCAGCCACATTTGCCTAAATGGTGAGTATAGCAGGGGATGAGGGGAGGCCAGAGTGGCATTGGGACTCCCCTGCCCCCATGACATTTCTAAAAGCTTTCCAGTGCCTGAGGGTCCTAGCGGTCCTACTAGTCTCCAGCTGGAGACTCTGACAACTGTGGGGTGAAGGACCTGAGCCAAGGGTGGTGATTTCTTTACAGAAAGATTAGGGTATCTTTTGGCCACTATGCCCCACTTCCTATCACCAGTTGTAGTTCCAGAGAAGGGGAGACTATGGAGAATGGGACTTAAAGATTGGGGGGCATGTTGGTGAAGGCTTTCCACTAACCAGAAGGATGGGCCCCAGACCTCTCCCCTGCTGCTCTCCTGGCAGGCAGCTCAGGCGGACTCTCACAGAGGACAGCCTGCTCCTGTGCCCAGCTCTCTCAAGGAACTGGTGGACTGCTGGTGCCCCAGAGAGTGAGGTGGGCCTGAAGCCCCATCCTATCCCTTCTAGTGGGGTGCTGAGGAGAGAGTGTCTGCTGGTGCCTGTGCTCCCTCCTTGGGCTCCTTTCATGCCTGAGAGCTCCTCCGATGCCCATCCGAGGTGCCACAGACTCAGAGTCATGGCTCCTGCTCAGGGGCTGGTTTGTCTGTGGCACCACCTGGCCTGACCTTTACCTAGAACAGGCTCCTGTGGCTTCCCCATCCCTCCGCTTCCCTTCCCTTTGTCCTCTCTGCTCTCACCATTTCAAACGGGGACATTTCACATGCACACTCACTCATGCACATGGAGGCTTTTGCACATACACATATTCTTACTAACATATACTTGCTGATGCACACTGACATGACTTCTCTACAGAAAAACATATGAGCTTCCATAAGCACACTCCCATGAGCATGTGTGGAGACAAGCATTCACCCCCTTCCCACAGATATTCACACACTAAACACACTTTGCACACTTACACAGATGTGCACATGAACATCATACATGCAAATGCACACATACATGCACTCACATTTGTATATATGTACAGTGGTCCCTCCCCATGAAACTGTAATTATTGGGTTGGCCAAAAAGTTCATTTGATTGTTCCCATCAGAAGGCCCTAGTAGCTCTTAGTGGTCTTTAACTTCTTTTGAAACATTTTTTTAGGCTGTATTGTGACAGCTGTCATATCAGTGTGCATTAAAAACTAATCAGAAGTGGTGAATTTTTGTATGGCTATTTTTATATTGAAGGTGAAAGAAAATAAGCAACATTTTTAGCATATTATGCTTCATTATTTCAAGAAAGGTAAAAATGCAACTGAAATGCAGAAAAAGGTATGTACAGTGCATGCAGAAGGTGCTGTGACTGATTGAATGTGTCAAAAATGGTTTGCAATGTTTCGTGCTGGAAATTTCTTGCTGGACAATGCTCTATGGTCAGGTAGACCAGTTGAAGTTGATAGCGATCAAATCAAGACATTACTTGAGAACAATCAGTGTTCACCATGTGGGAGATAGCTGACATACTCACAATATCCAAATCCACAAAGGTATTGGTGAAAATGAAAAGCGTGTCTTTTATTTTATGGAAAAAAACTGCAGAAACGTTTTTGGCCAACCCAATAAAACCTTCATGGAGACACAAGTTAGAGAGCATAGAATATGAGACTAAAGAGCAGAGTCCAGAATTTGAAGGGTCATTTTGTCTTTTTTGTATTCCCATCTCACCACCTAATACCCACGTGTCTGGCTCAGATTACAGAGACATATACCGAGAGTATGTGCGCTGCCTGGAGGAGAGGCAAGAAGAGGGAGTCATCCGCAGCTACAACCAGCTGCTCCTGGTGGCCAAGCCCAGCTCAGGGAGTGTCCTCCAGGAGCAGGAGCTGGACTCCATCACAGTGGAGGCTCTATTTGATTCAGGGGAAGAGCCCAACCAAGGCCCACCCATAGTGGTGCTACAAGGGTCAGCTGGTACTGGAAAGACAACACTGGCAAAAAAAATGGTGCTGGACTGGGCCACTGGCAGCTTGTATCCAGGCCGGTTTGATTATGTCTTTTACGTGAGCTGCAGAGAAGTGATCCTGCTGCCAGAGGGCACACTGGACCAGCTCCTCATCTGGTGTTGTGGGGACAATAAAGCACCTGTTGCAGAGATTCGGAGGCAGCCGGAGCGGCTCCTGTTCATCCTGGATGGCTACGATGAGCTACAGAGGCCTTTTGCGGTGAGGTTGAGTAGGCTGGGACCCAGTCGCACAGAGGACGTGCTGCACCGTCTAATTAGGAGAGAGGTACTTCCCACGTCCTCCCTTCTCATCACCACGAGGCCTCTGGCTTTGCGGAAACTGCAGTCCTTGCTGAAACAACCACTCCATGTCCACGTCCTGGGCTTCTCTGATGATGAGAAGGAGAAGTATCTCCGCTCCTATTTCACAGATGAGGAGCAAGCCAAAAAGGCCATTGACTTTGTATGTAGAAATGCCGTTCTGCACAAAGCATGTCAGGTTCCAGGCCTTTGCTGGGTGGTCTGCTCCTGGCTGAAGGGGCAGATGGAAAGAGGTGGAGAGTTCCCAGAGATTCCCAATAATGACACTGATATCTTCATGGCCTACGTCTCCACCTTCCTGCCGCCTACTAACAATGAGGACTGCTCTGAGCTTACCCGACACAAGGTCCTGAGGGGTCTGTGCTCCTTGGCAGCTGAGGGGATCCAGCACCAGAGGTTCCTGTTTGAAGAAGCTGACCTCAGGAAACACAATTTGGATGGGCTCAGCCTTGCTGCTTTCCTGAGCAGCCACGATTACCAAGAGGGACTTGACATCAAGAAATTTTACAGCTTCCGCCACATCAGCTTCCAGGAATTTTTTCATGCCATGTCCTACCTGGTGAAACAGGACAAGAACCAGCTTGGGGAAGAGGCCCTCAGAGAAGTGACTAGGCTGATGGATGACAAGGAGCCAGCAGGGAATGAGGAGATGACCCTCAGTATGCAGTTCTTACTGGACATGTCGAAGAAAGAGAGCACCTCAAACTTTGAGCTAACATTCTGCTTCAAAATTTCCCCCTCAATACAGCAGGATCTGAAGAACTTCAAAGAACAAATGAACTCTATAAAGCACAAAAGGACCTGGGATTTGGAACTCAACCTGTATGAGTCGACAAGGAATCTGGTAAAGGGCATTCAGATGAGTGACGTAGCATTTAAGATGGAACATTCGAACAAAGAGAGTGTTCGAAACAAAGAGAAATCCAACAGCAGGAAAACATGTTTCAAAACCCGATTGAGTAAAGCAAAGAATGAGGAGCAAAAATGTCCAGCTGTGGACAAAGGTAATATAACAGGGACACAGAAGAAGGCTTCTAATGGAAAAGGCAGAGAGAAGGAAGGGGAACCAGAGACAAGGAAGGCAGGAGGACAGGACACAGAGAATTGGAGACACAAGAGCTGAAGGGGGATGGTGGGCTAGAGAGACAGGAGGGTGGGGAAGAGAGAAGAAAGAAAGGGAGAGATGTGAGATTAGACTGGTGGGCACAGGAGTGGAAGGACAGAGGAGCAAATAGAAAGGAGAAGTAGACAAAGATCAGACTTGGAAGACAGGACTTGGGGATTTGAAGCCATGTGGAATGGGTCCTAGGAACAATCACAGGGATCAACAATGACTCAAGTTCAGTTATTTAGCACTCCCCACCTCCCCATCCCCCGCCCAGGCTGTCTGTAACTTCCCAAAGTGCAGAGTCTGACATTTGACTCTTTCCTATAAAATAAACTCCTTAATATAATACAATGTGCATTGTGCTCATTCTATAAGATTAGATAATGTGAAGCGTATCAGTGTCAACATTTAAAGGAAATATTATACTGCAATATAATGGAGAGAGAGAGAGAAAGAGAAATCAGGTTATGCTCTGACCAAGGATGGAACTAGCAACCTTTTGGTGCACGGGATGACATTCCAATCAACTAAGCCACCCGGCTAGGGCAGACTTTGGTCTTAGAAGCTATACTGTGACTTGACTTACCTCTGTGCTAATAACATGCCACTGTGGTCTTCGGCTGCATGATTAACAGACTTTTCTTTTTGGAAAGACCAGTGATTTCCAAGCACTAATTCATAATTTCTTTCTCATTTGGTTCCCTCTGCATAAAAAAGGAGGAAAGGCATCATAGATGTAGGTGTGTGGTCAGTTCCCAACTCCTGTATCACAGATGAGGAAATTTAAGTCAGGAGCCCCATTCATTTCTGGGATTTGCAGAGACCCTCGAAGACCGCAAGCACCATGAATGTGCCCCCATCCCGGCTGTTGCTGCTGACTCCAGTGCAACTAAGAGCATTGTCGCTGCCTGGGACTCCAGTGCCCCACAGAAAGTTACAGGCATGTCTCTTGGCTTCTCACACATTTTTATTGCTGTCATGACTCCTTATCAGGTGATTCCATGTATACCAATCCACAGGTAGCAATCTGCTGGATGCGCCCAGACATCTGAATCCAAGGGAACTTGGCCCTGCGTGGTCAACTTGGCATGCTGTGACACCAACGATTAACTCTTCTTCTCACAGGGAGTTTGGTGGCCCTACACTTCATAATTATATACATAGCATGTTGAGCACAGATTGCCTGCCAGTAACACAGAATATGTATTATAAGAAACAGTATGTGTGTGCATGTACTTATCTGAAGAGCAATTTGTATTGTATCACTGAGCTAGGCTGTGTTGACCCCCTCACAAGCTTGGATGTTCTCAGCAGGCGAACTCCTGAGTGTCATAGAGAATTTGGGAACAATGAAACAATGAAGGTGCCCAGCCACATTGCTGGATGTTCATGTGGCCAAGGAGATCTGTTTAAAAAGATAAACATGGTTCTAACATCCAGTTGAGGTTTAGATATATTATTTCACTTAGGATTCACATTCAGTTCAAACTAGCTTTAGCCAAAATTAAATGATTTACTTCGATTAAATGATTCAATTCAATTTAAAAAAATTGACCTCCAGTTTTAGGTACATCATGCTCATTCTAACAACACCATCAAGGCTTTCATTCTTTCTCCTTTCAGTTCTTTTTATAGCTGCCTGTGGCTCTTATTTCAGAAAGTAACCTTTATGTGTCAGAGAAGGTGGCCTTAGGAACTTCAACTTAAACCATCTTCACAGTCAATAATCCCAAAGGAAGAGGTTAATCTTTACTAATAGCTGTAGCAGGGAAGTTGGGGGAGGGTTCTGACCTGACCCTGGGTGCATGCCACACCTTGAACAATCCCCGTGGTGGAAGATGAACTTCTCTGACTGGATGGACTTGACTTTCAAGGCCTAGGTCACATAGCCCTACTTCCCAGTCATTTTGCCATGTCCCTGGGGCTGAGTAAGAAAGGATCAACACCTTCAGAAATGCACAAAATGGGAGAGTGGCTCCCCAAAAGATTGGATTTTGAACAGAAAAAAATAGTATGTCACACAGATACAGTGTGTCTGGTGGATTGGGGTTCCCTGAGGGTCTGGGTAAAAGGGAGAGACAATGAGCCCCCTGTGTGTAGAAGTCTGGAAGTCTGGGCCCAACTAGGCTACAGGGCCTGGTGGTCAGAGGGACTAGTGATTTCAGGAACAGAGAGAGTCTGGGCCTACCTGTTCCTTACTTAGCCTCCCTCTGAGGAGTGGGAGGTATGAACCATGGGAAAGAGAAGTCTGTGGCCAAAAGGAAGGAGCTCTGTCCTTAGGGGAGAGCTGTAGAAACTCTTAAAAGATTGGGGTTTCAGAGTGGTAGGTGGAGAAGGGTGTCAGGCAAAATACAAGAAACCAGTTAAATTTGAGTTTCCGATAATATTTTAGCATAGGATATTTATACTAAAATTACTTGTTGTTTATCTGAAACTTAAATCTAACTGGGAGTCCTGTGTTTTTATTTGCTCAATCTGGCAACCCCAAGTGGAGGAGGCTGGTGGTGGAGTGGGCTGCAGCCCTGAGCACACGAGGAAGGCGTCAGCCACTGCAGCTCCAGTTAGTTCTGAAATCCTGTCCGACTCTCCTCCCCTTCCCTGGGACTTTTAAAAGGAAAATGGCCTTTGTAGAACTCATAGACTGGTGGGGCTCCTGCAACAGGTTAAAATTGTGAGTATGCTTGGTAATATTTGAGGAAAGGTTGCCAGGACAAGACTGAACTTAGGTCAGTAAATCTGTGGCAACTTTGAGGTTGGGTCTGTGTGCTACATGTGACAATTGCCTGTACTGTCCAGTGAAGTCTGGAACACAGTTACCAGGTGAGGAGTGGATGGCAGAAAGTGCAATAAATTGGAAGTGTGTGAGGTGTCTTGGCACTTACAGGCCAAGAGAATAGTCCATCGATTCTACCTGTTTCCTGCTTTTAGTGTGTCATTTTTTACATCAGTATGTGGACAGATGTGGATAAAAATGGAATTAAGCTGGCTACACTCAGGGTACAGGCAGAAACTTGTTATATATTTTTATCCTTTCCCAAAATGCACATGGGTACCCCCATAGGCCCTTCATTTCTAATTAAAGCATGGGGATACTTTTTCATGGTTTCCACCCAGAGGCAAGGATTTTTGTGCACCTCTCTGGAATGGGATTTGTCTTGTTCCTGTCATTCCGAAGGGGCCATTTTAGAGTCATTTTGAATGCTGCAATCCTCATTCTTAGGATTACTTCTGACCCTCTTTGCCCAAGAATCTATCCCCCTACTCATTTTTAGAAATGGGCCTCTTTCTTTATTTCTCTGTATAAAGCAACTGGAAAGTTTTCTTTACACTAACATTTTCTTATGCAGTTAGAAGAAGAGGTCTGGGAAATGGCTAGAAATTGGGACAGGGAAATTTGGTTAGTTCCAACGGATTTTTTGTGTGAGTCTTTAGGATTTTCTATAGATAAGATCATATGACCTATAAATAGTGACAATTTTACTTGTTCTTTTTTGATTCGGATGTCTTTTATTTCTTCTTCTTGCCTGATTGCTCTGGCTAGGACTTTCACTACTATGTTGAACAAGAGTGGTGAGAGTGGACATCCTTGTATTATTCCTGATCTTAGAGAAAGCACTTTTAATCTTTCACCATTAAGTGTGGTGTCAGCTATGGGTTTGTTGTATACAGCCTTTATTATTTTGAGGTATGTTCCTTCTGTGCCAAATTTGTTGAGGGCTGCTGCCCCCATCTTGGCCACTGGTGGGGCACCATCATGAACACCTGTCAGACTCTAGTACTGTCAGGCACTGCACCAAGGATTTTCTGTATCTACTTTTTTTTTTCATGGTTGTCACTGACAATACTCTTTCTCAGACAATTCAGAATTTCTACTTCTATTTTTGGAACATTGGCAGAAATGCAACCCCCTCCTCATCACAGAAAAAGGGTGGTTACTGATTTCACTGCCTGCTGATGGGACTTAATCTGTTGCTTTCTTTCCTATTTCCAGATCCCAGTGAGTGTCCTACCATGCCAGAAGGTGACTGAGGCATCCATACAGGGCTCTTAGCAATGTCTTTAAGGTCAGACTCTCAGCCTGTTCATTGAAGGGAGAGTCAACCACAAGAATATCCTGTCATTAGTAGAATGTGTGACTATTCAGTCCTTGGATTCTTTTATACCCTTTTCCCCATGACTGATGGACTTGGGAACCAGCCCCAAAGTGTGCAAAGTCCTTGAAGTGATTCATTTATGGACTTCCCTTGGCCTAATTTCTATTTATTCTCCATCCTCTCTCTTTTTTTTTTTTGATATAACAAATATCAGTACTTTTAATCGAATTAAATCTAAGTCTTTTCTCATTCAGTTGTGGCAATAAGCAAGAGAATTTAATAACAATGTGGGAGCCTAGCAAATGTCTACTGGAATCTCACATGAAGAAAAATTCATTTCTCACATGGCTTTCTTTCAAAATAAAAATAGAAAATAAATTATTAACCAAATTGATTGCAGAATACCAATGTCCTTTGACTTGTTGCACAGCTCAAATTGTTAGTAGCATATGGCACATGGCTAATGCTTTCTTTGAGCGATACTACTTTATTAAGTTTCTATGACTCACCATCCATCCTCTCTTTTGCCAAGATTTGAAATGCGCTCTTCTTCACCCACCACATCCATGTCCTCCAGGACTTATCAATGTGCCCTGAAGTCCCTTTTGTTTTTTGTTCATCCTTTCCACTCTCTCTACCTATCCTTCCAGTCTGTCTTGCCAAAACAACTAATGAAATCTGGTTGGGTCTCAGCTTTCATCTTCCTCTTTGCATTCATACAATAATTTAATGTAGACAGTGTGCTTTCTCATACATGTAGGGGCATTTGAATGTTGACTTGCCATCGTTCATTGGCATTGTTCTCCTGCCAGCAGTACCTTCATTTCTCTTGGGGGATTTTTTCATTAAACCCTTTTGGGTATACATAGCTGGGATCGACACTCTCCCTAGTTATGGGGTAGAAACCATGAAAAGTACATAGTGAGCAGCATTTCCCAGCTTTGTCACAGCCACAGTGACTGGTGTATGATTTCACAGGTGATCTCACAACAGTGAATGATAGGAGAGGAGTCCTCAGATTGGTTTTTGTGAGTGAGAATCTTGTTTTCTGCGGGATAAGTAGTATGTTACCCATAACACACAGATTAGAGAGGATATATTCCTAAGTGTTTTTAGCAACCCTAGTGCCTGCCTCTAGGAGGGGAGAGCTTCCTGGAGAATGGCAGCTATTCTAGGAAAGCAGAGATGAGAAACAGAGGAAGAAAACCCATCCAGGCCCTGGTTACATCATCTGGGCTCCAGATAAAGCCATGCCTGAAGAGTCATTCATCCCTGAATTCTGCTGGAACTGAGCCAGGGGTCTTACTGATTGTTCAAGTCAGTATAGACTGAACTCTGAGTCCTCTGATTCTTATACATACCCTGTGAGATTAATAACATTATCTTTATTTCAGCAGAAAGGTAAGAGAGCCAAAGAAGTTACATATTTGCTTGAAGTCATGTAACTAGTTCAGATGTTTTGACTTCCAAATTAAAAAGCTCCAACTATAAAATCATCTGAATGACCCTCCCTCCCCCAATTTTCAGTGTTTCTACATTTCTACCAGAAGACATAGAACATTTTGGTAATGCCATTTAGGCTTTCCACAACGTAACTTCAGTCTACTTGCCCCATTGTGTTTCCTATCATTCCAGAAACTGTCTACCCCATGCAATTAGACCTTCTGTCTAGATCGCCCTGCCTTTGCTCACACCCTCACCCCTTTCTCCCCCTTCACTCTGCTTATTTACTAACTTTTGCTCAGCCTCTACTTTCATTTCTAAAGAGTCAGGAGAGGCCATGGTGGAATTAAGTCTCCTGAGTGGAGAGCTGTTGATTCCCCGTGGAAATCTAAAAAGTGTTGCTCTAAGTGTGTGCATTGAGCTTTCTTATATCCATTGGGAGAGTCTACATAAACTGAGTGTAAATTATCCAGAGAAGGATTCTCCCAGGGCAACAACTCAATGCCATATAATGTCATGAAATCAGTCCATTGAACTGTTGAATTGTATTTATGGGAGGGTTTTTATTTTTTTAACTAAAGAGGTGAAATCTGATTAAATGGGATGAAAATCAGAGGCAGTTAATAGGTCAGGTTCTGCTTATGTAAATGTCACTGGGTTTACCATTTATAGTTCACATGACAATTGGACAGGCTTGTCAAGTGATATCTCAGTGCTAAGGTAAGGATGTCAACTACTCTGCCTTTCACATCCATATATCCAATCATTTGGTTAATGATTAGAGCTGTAAGTGGTTTGCTTTCATGAATCATCAATTCATAGTGCTTTGTAGCTGGGGTGGGAGGTGTTCAGAAATAAGGCCAGTCATGTAGAAAGCTGAGACCGAGAAGAGTGAGTGATTTGCCCAAAGTCATAGAAAGTAAATACTGGAACCAGAAGCTACAAGTTAGGTAGTTCATGTTCAAGGGAAAAGATGGAGGGTTGAGGTCCAGGTGCTGTTGGTGTTTTTAACCCCCATGAAGGCAGCAGTTTAGATCGGTTCCATAACTTTGTCAGCCCCCTGAAGCCTGTCTATTTTTAATAAGATACCCTAAATTATCTTTTTATAACTTGATACACTTTTTGATATAACTTTTTATACACTTGGAACTCAGTAAATACTTTTCTGTCTTAGAAATGGTACTTGAATGTTTTTTCCCTTCAGAGTCTACTTTTAGAAGACTTTTTGATATCCAATTTATAATTATAAAAATTAGTACAGACATTTGATTTTTTAAA
>PVKM010039472.1:0-13750 GCA_004027735.1 Carollia perspicillata | reverse complement strand
CCCCCCAGTGCCTCTGGATTACTGGCAGCACTTTCTCTCAAACACATCTGGTACGCTCCTCAATATCTAGTCCTATGAGAGGCTGTAAAGGTCTCAACAAATTTAATGTACTCGAGTGCTTTCTTATTCTGTGGCCATTATATTAGAATTTAACTCCCTCTTAGTATGTTGGCTATAAAACTTTCAATATGGAGATCACTCCTGCAGAGAGCTAAGAAAGAAATGAAAGTATTTTACATAGCTGTTTTCTCTCATGTTAAAATATAGTGTGCCCTAATAATCTGCCTACTCTGCCTTTTCTTTATTTTACTCCAAAGAGATTATTTTTGAATTAAAAAAAAAACTTTGTTATCTTTGGCAGACACCACTTGGACGCATGTCTGGAATGCCTTCTGCTTCTCTGAAAGCCGCCCATCACTCGCAGCGCAGCCCAGGTCCCCTGCTTTAAGAGACCATTTAAACAACAGTCCCTGAGTAGAAGAGACCAACTGCATGTTGTCATCTCTAGTCTAGCAGGATGGACTAGCAGTGAACACCTGCCCAAGCTAGGCCGATCGGAGGCCCTCTCCTTGGACTTTGGGCTTCTGAGACTCTGGCTGGTTTCTATTGGGCTCTTTTTTTAAAAAATTCTGTTTCACTTTATTTATTACTTCTGTTTTTATTTTTTCACATTTTTAATTGTTGTTCAAGTACAGTTGTCTGCCTTTTCTCCCCACCGCTCCTTCCCACTCCAGCCATCCCCGTTGCCCCCTGATTCCACCCCACCCTTGGTTTTGTCCTTGTGTCCTTTATAGTTGTTCCTGAAAACCCGTCCCCCTTTCTCCCCCATTATCCCCTCCCACCTCCCCTCTATTTGGCTCTTGAATGATTGATCACATGAGGCAAGGGCTGAGCAGCTATTTCTATGGAGAAGCAGCGAAAGGAAGAAGTAGAGATGAGAGTTAATAAACTCTCAGAGAGGAAGAGCATATGACTTTGGCTCTCAATTTTTCATTTCCTGGTTCCCGACCTTGGGTTTTATGATTTACTCCTATATCCTTTCAATTAGTTGCCCATAACCCTCACCCCAACCCTTTTTAGCTAGCTGAGTAGATTTGATTCTGGCACGTAATCCATGTCTAGCATGCTACTTTTGATATTTTTGTAAATTTTAGTTTATTGTGTATATGTCCTCATAGAATTAAACTTAGAGCTTTTCATCCTTTTTAATCAATAAATCCATTTAATGTATTAAATATTAATAAAAAGGAGAACAATAAGTCTTTAACTTCTGCTCTATTGGGGTTGAAGTCAAAATCGATGAACACAGATTAATGGTTGGGTCTGCAAAAGTTATGCAGGTACACCACCTTTCAGGATATAACTAGGTAACGGACAGAGTACAGCTGTTTGCCACACTTGTTTTGGAGTGTACTGGATGGTGCTATGATTGGGAGGTAGGAAATCAGAAGAGCTATGAATATATGGCCCATTGGTGGCTTGAGCGCATCATGCCCATAATTTTTATCAGCTCCACCCTCTCAATCAGCAAAATCTAAATTAAAACCAAACACATGTTTGCCACCTGTGCAATGTTTTAAGACAAATGCCCCCTGGTTGCAACCAGGTAGCTGCACCTAAACTTCTGGGATGGGTTTCATTGTCTGAGGCAGAGAGTTGAGGTCTAAAGGTTTATTTCATGTCCAAATAATCAGTGTGTTGGAGGGAAGGGGGAAATTCTGAGCAGAGCAGAATGGCTAGGACCAGAAACTCTCTGGCTCACCCTGGCTGACTGCTAAGGCAAGAAACTACAAAAAGAACTACAAAAAAACCCCACTGCTTTATGTAACAAAGAACAGCACAATTATCTGCCTGGACCACTTGTGGCTTCCTGTGACCTAAGGTTCTGTGAAAAGCTTAGACCTATATTTATTTCCATTTTCTCTAGACTTCTCTGAGGTAGCCGTTTCCTGGCAGCTGCTCAGTGAGGGGGAGACAGCTGTCCGGTTGTTAGCCGAGACAGCTCAGCTGTCAGTGATCCTCAAACACAGACACAGAATGGTTGGAATTCACAGTTCCAAACAGCCAGAGGCTTCCTAAAGGCTCACCCCATCCCTGGGCCACTCCGCTTGCACTTTCTGCAGCAACCTTAAATAATGCGCATAGACTCTGGGGCAGAAAAATTCATGTACGGCTTTATAGAACACCTCCATCTCAGCCGTCCTGCTAATGCTCCTTTCCATTTACGGTCCTGTCAAGCCAACCAGGTACAGTCGGGGTGGGGGGGGGCGTGTCTCTATCTTGAGCTACTAGACAGATGTAGGAGAGAACTTGACAGTTGACAGGTGTCAAGAGTGATTACACAGGGATGACTATATGTCCCTTTGGTGAGGACATTAGTGGCATTAGGGACCTCAGGCCAGGAGTTAGTGAGCACCTGCAGTGTGGGCACAGTGAGAAGCCCACTGCAGTGAGCCACAGAGAAGGAACCCAAATGCCTGCCCACGAGGAATCCATGAAGACAATGCACTCCCAAGTCCGTGTTCAACAATCCCGGCTGACTCCCAGAACGAGTTGGGGGAAACTCGAGGGAGCTAAAATTCTAGCACAGGGGAGCCAAATAAATGGTGTCTTTGCTATTATTCATTGTGCTATCATTTTATCCAAGTCTGGAGAAACGCAGTGTTAAGAGCTCTGAGAGTGGCCACAGCACTTTCACACACACCTGAGTTTCACATTAACCCCATGTGGCAGGTGAAACAGGCATCAGTATTATTTATTTTATACATAAAGAGACGGAGGCTACATTAGGTTATACGATGTACTCAAAGCCACAGTGACAGAGGTGGGATTTAAAATTAAACCTTTAAGTGCCTTCCCCTAAACCATTTTTTACTAAGAATTACTGACAAATAATGTGCTTAAATAAAATAGGAACATGAATTCCTTATTTTCACTTGGTGCCCAGGGAATACATGGCCACCAACACAATAACTGCACACAGCTCTGTGGGTTTCTGCCTGGCTTTAAGGGTTGAGAATACTAAATACCTTAGGGCAAAATAAGAGTCTTGAACTATGTCATTGGATTGCTGTCTTCAAATATCCTTTTTTTTTTTTTTTTAAAAAGGAAAATATACTCAGACAGGTGCGTCCACTTTATGATTTAAATGTCAAACCACAATTTAGAAAAAAATTCTGGCAGGGTATCCTAGGACCAGAAGTATGTTCTTATACATCTCTTCAGAACTCCCTGGGAAAGTAAAAGGAACATTTCATAGTATGAGCCATATGTTTATAGCTGTATTGGACTCTCATTTCAAATGACCTTGCATACCATAGTCTAATTTTATAGAAGTATCAGATTATCAAACACCAATAAATTTCAGCTGAAACAACCACCACTAACAGGATTAAGGATCAAAATTAGGTGCCATGGCATAGATAAAACAGAATGAATCACTATAGGTTTGCGTCTGCTACAGTTATTAATTTATGTGGCACCTTATTCCATGAAGGACTTTAGGCATTTAGAGAGACACACAGAATGTCACAATATTACAAAAAGTAAAAATAGGAAGGGGACATATGGGTAAAGAAAGCTTAAGGAAAAAAGGAGGAAGCAAGAATAAGGTATTAAAAATGCACACCAGCCCTGGCTGGTGTGGCTTAGGGGACTGAGTGCTGCCGGTCTGGGAACCGAAAGGTCACTGGTTCTGTTTCTGGTCAGGGCACATGCCTGGGTTGCAGACCAGGTCCCTGGTTGGGGGTTTGTGAAAGGCAACTGACCGCTGTTTCTCTCCCTCTCTTTCTTTCTCCTTTCCCCTCTAAAAAAAAAAAATCTTAAAAAAAATAAAAAATGCATACCAAAGAGCCAAAGACTCTCGTGTGCAAATTCTGGGCACCAGTCACAACGACTGCACTACGAACAGCACCGTCCTGAACTGGGCAATATGGGTGCCCTCTGCGTCCATATTTATTATGGATAGGTCAGAATTTGGCTTCAATTTTCTGACAGGGAAACCTGGTCAGGACTGTATTTAAAAAAACAGTTGTTCAGGAGAAGTTTGATATTCTTGGTGTGAAAACCAGATGGGACTTTTTTCTAGGGGTCTTCCTTATGGTAAATGCAATAATGAGTTTCACAGGGCTGTCTTTCATGGAGGCTGTCAATGGAGACCAATGGCATTATACCAAAGCGTAAGTCAGTAAAAACACTTGTGCAGCAACCAAGTTGGGAATTTAAGTTCAACACAGATTTGAAAATCACACTTTGCAAACATTCCTTAAAATGTTTATTGAGTCATCTCCTATTCCCTGTTTCACCACCCAGTGAGAGATTATATGTCTTCTCAATGCACTCTAATTACAATAAAGAAATCATACTGACCATATGGAGAACCTGTATTTCCAAAAGCAAATTTTGACTTTTGAAGAAAAGGTATAAATTTACACTGGTAGCATAGTCAATTTAGTTTGGAGTTAGTAAATAATTTTCTAGCAGAGAATTACTAGATATTGAAGGAGTTACCAACATGAGCTGTATAATATTTACTTATAGAAGTGTTAAACATTGATACTCATGCTTCCACAAAATGAAGAGATGCACTAGATCATTTTTTGAAGACTCTCAACTGTAAAACTCTGCATATGGATGTGGGAAAGACTATAAATCTGTAATAGCATTTATTAATTCACAGAATAGGCAATTTCTGGGGCTAATAAGAATATATTAACTACGTTTAGTAATTTATCTTATTAAAAGTATTAGGAAGCCAGGTAGTTCATTTAGCATGTAACATAATTGATAGATACGAGATGTTTAATAAATATGCTTGAGGAGAAAATGTGGTGATAGCATTTCAAGAAATCATTAAAGTAGTCTACCTCTTTTCTTGCATTAATTGAATTACCGTTATTTCTCTCTTACATCTTTGCTTCATTGTAATTTTCCAGAAAAAAAAATCCCCTTGAGGCTAATGAGTCACCAAAAGTGAGTTGGGCTTAGTTATCAAAAGGTTTATGGCTCCAAAATGGAACAGGACTATAAGGTAAGAATTAAAAGAGTATGTTAATTCTTACTCTAAAGAAGGCAGATGCCAGGAAATCTCAAAGCACAATTTTGGAAAACATTTTTTGGTTCCTGAAATCTGGCAAGGAACGGAAGGGCTGAACACGTGAACACTGTAAGTGAGGTACAGTCAATTGTCGTCTTGAGACAGCATATTATCAATTTGCTACCTTTTCTCCACAGAGTCCCTGGGTTTCCAATGGGTCTACAGACAGGCCACATACAAGGGAGACTATCATTTAAAAAAGAGAAAAAAAAAAAAGAAAAAGGGCAAAACAAGTCTGAGGTGAAAGCTGCTAGACCAGGTGGACCAGGGAAGCCGTGGACAGCAGAGGACCGAGTCCAGAGTCAAGAAAATACCCAGTAAAAGGAAACAGTTTTTCATCCTTTGATCTAACAATTGCACTAGGAGTCTGTCCTGTTGAAATAATCAATGGTGGTTGCAAAGACTGAGTCACGAGCTTGTTCATCACAGCACTGCTTATAATAGTGAGGAACTGGAAACAACTCAAATGTCCCTAAATACAGGACTGGTGAAATCAACTCTGGTCACCCATGCTGTGGAATAGCTATGTAAAAAAAAAAATCCTACTTCCATGCTAGGTGGTTTTTATTTTCTTCTTTAACATGGTCTGTTAAACACAAAAACTTTCCTTTTGCATTTTAAGATGAAAATGCTACTCAAGTTTGCTACAGGTGAACAGAACGTTACTTGGCAGCTTCATAATCAGCAACCCCCTGACACTTCTTTTCTTATTCAAATAATCACAGTAAGGCTTTCCCTGGAACCAGAGCCTCACCTTACTAACAGAATTAGACCAAACTCTGGCATTCACTTTGTTGGGGACTTTGCTGGAAAGCATCTGTTCTAAGAAGCTAAGGGCACATTTTCAAACAACATCACTATTTATACCCATTCTCATTTTGATTCAATAGCAGGATATTTGATGGATTTGCAAATTATACTGAAGGTCTCTGCATTTCATTTCTGCCAGTTTTTCTCCCTCCTGATACTAGCTTGTTATTCCACCTAATTACGTGACCCTTCCAGATAGTTACCATGGTGTCACGCTGACGGAGCCGGCGCCTGCACAGAGCTGAGTGGCCAAGAACGCTGCTATTTCTCGTGGAGCTGCAGCAGCGAGAAGCAACGATAAACGTGCTCAAGTGGGAAAGGGAAACACAAACAAAGATGTAAGAGCTCTGCTGGGAGAAATCTTTTATGAGGGCCAGTTACCAACTTTCGGAAGTTTATAAATCCAAACAGAAAAGCCAGCTCTTCTGGGCTCCAGTAAAATGTTTCCAATGCTATTATTGTGTTTAATTATCACCAGTTTAGAAATAAATAAAGTATTTCATGGAGTGGAAAAATTATACCTCTTGAAAATTTACCAGGAGCTATAGAAATCCTAGATATGCTGAAGCAGCTTTTCAAAAATCTAGACATTATGAAGCAATCAGGATATGTTCAATTATGTTTTTCAAGAGTAAAAGGTTTAAATTCCTTGAAGTAGCTGTAAGTGGACATCACTACATGGCAATCTAAAACAAGCACACAGATACGGTACGTTGAGCTGACTTTTGGTCCCTCTGCTCCCCATGTGCTCCTCTGATACGTCATCACACCACGCGCTGACAGCCAGCTTGGGGTAGTGCCTGATTGTCCCAGATTGGAGTCACTGCAAGGACCTGCGTGCCTGTCTTTTATACTAAAGGCTTCAAGGAAAGAAGGAAGCTGTTCCTGCAGCTTCTCATTACTGGAGACATTAAGACTGTAGAATACTTAAAATTTTTGTTCACAAAACACTGTCGTCAACAACAACAAAAAAGGCTTTAAAAAATCAAGTTGCTAAACTCCAGACCTCGGGAGCAATTTAATGGATCCCCTGGCTACCGCAAGCCTTGTTTTCTCGAGCTGGTATCAATTTGTTAAATCCTTGATCCTGGGGAGCACAGACAACTGAAGGGTCACTGTCACAGGGGGAAGAGAGTTTGCTTATAGTTACCTCCAACTATTATTCCCACTTTAGTTTTAAAGATTTCTCCATGAAATGACCCACATCCTTACACAGCGCCAATCATAGCAGTCCTGTGCCTCTGCAGAATTGTTAAAATTGTGGCTATACTTTCAAGTATGTTTTATTAGCATTTTATATTTCCAGGTTCCAGAAGTACGCACACATTTGTATTATCTTGCTCTTTTCCTCACAGGACTTCTGTGAGCAACTTCCTCACAATCGGCTACAGGGTGAGTAGCTCTGGCTTTGCTGGTCCCAAGAGTATATGAAACTCCCCAGTATCATGCCTGCAATTTTTCATCCTCAAACATCATTCATTTCTTTTCCTATATTATTCCAATTGGACTTTCTGGCCATGGTCTATTAGGCTTTGTTTTATGTTTCTTTGAGACCAAGATGGAAGTAAGAAACAGGTGTGGTAGTCTTTTGTTTATGTGCTACCTGGAAAGAATTTAAATCACCCATCTTGAAAAGGATGCCACTCTAATTGTAATAACTTTGTGATTTGGTGAGATAAAACTAAATGCTAATGTGAAAATTAAAAATAAAAAAACAAAACCAAAAAAATCACTTCTCTTGAGGAGGAGGGGAGATAGAATCCAAAGTAGTAAGGGTTTAGTAAGGAACTATTAACATAGTTAATACATTATTTTCAGATGAAAGTCTAGTCTAGTTAGCATGAAATTAAACAGATTCAATACAGCATCTAACCCCTTAGGTAAGGTGATGAACTTGAGGCCTGAGTATGAGATACCATCACATTTACATGATCATCAGGACCTTTGAAATTCACATTAGGTCTGCTAATCAACAGAGACTATGTCAGCACTAAACCTAATAAATATTCCAACATAGCAGAAAACCTCCTGTGTTGCATTGGTCATGCCGCCGACTGCAGCAGCCTCTGCTGAGCACACCTTGGCTTGATTCCAACATCCTCCCCAAACCCATTTTAGCAGTAAGAGCTTGCAAAGGAGGCAGGGGGTGAGGCCGGGAAGGAGAAAGGAAAGATGAATTATGGGAGTACACTGAATAATAACTAGGTCAGTTTGTTTCTATTCTTTGAATGGAAACACTTAATAGTCTATGCTTTTGGGTCTTGATATTTCTAAAAGCCATTATCATATTTTCTTCTTGGCATAAATTAACAGGTAAAAATATCTTGCCTATTAGAATTACCATTTTAAGTGTTACTGAGATCTGCATTTACTATAATAGGGTGTTGGACTATATAATGGGGTATTAATTATATACCGAATATTCCTGTGATTAATATGCACTCCATATTCAAATATATAAAAATGCAGTGGATTATTATTCATGGGTTCTGTATTCCTCTACCCCCTGAGATGTATCTGTCAGCCCTGAGTCAATACTTGGGACAGTTCTGCAGTCATTTGAGAAAATGCACAGAGCAGAGGAAAACGAGCCATAATTTGAGTTGCCTGTGTGCAGGGACAAGATGATGCCCCTGCCTTCTTGCTTCCACTCTGATGCTATAAACAGTGTCCTTTTCATAGTCTATTCAACGCCACATTTTTCTCATTTCTGTGCTTCTGGTTGTTGGTTTTGCTGGCTCCAAGCCATAGTGCTGAAGTGCTGCCCAGTGTTCCTAACCATGAGAAGGCTCTGATATGACTTTTGGAGAAAACAGGTGGGTTACACAGGCTTCCCACAGGTGTGAGTTCTCGTACTGATGGCCAAGAGTCCAGTTACAATTCAACAATTTACATTAAATAGGGCATTTAAACAGAAACACACATAAAACAGGGATGTGTATTGACTAGTTGACAAAAATGTGACCAGAGACTCACAGGAACCTAAGCCTGTACTTCCCCTACGTGTAATGCTTCTGCATTCCTAATCTAGCGTTCATAATGACTTTATGGCAGTTACTGGTATCTCATCAATAAGAAAAGTCAGCTACAAAGTCTGTCACCCTTTCGGACTGCCTACTATAAAGGGTAAACACACTAGGGGGATGAATTTCTATTCTATGGGCGAGGGCTTCCTGGTTTCCAACGTAACCTGCAAGATGTAAGGCAGAGACCATCTCATTCTCTCAACTAAAGTAATTACTATGCTAGAAAATGAACTTTAATCAATAAGGTTATAAAAAGTCAGGGCAAGTCAGGAACATTCTGTCAAATATTCAGGGATGGCTTGTATAAAAATGTGTCTTGAAAACTACAGGAAGCTGTCAACCCCCACCCCGAACCCCAAAACAAAACAGAGAGAGAGAGAGCATGCTTCGCAACTGGGCAGCAGTAGTAACCAAAGCTGGCCACAGAGAATGAGGCCGTTTCATTGACAAACCTCCCCTTTAAAGGACAATGTGGTCTCTTGCTTAGATGTCAGTCTAAGCTACAAAGGTTCTTAGAAGAAATACAGGGTAAAATTGGAAAACAGATTTATATTTTTATAAATGACAAAGGTGTTTATTATTATAAAGTATTTGTTTACATACTACATACTATAGCCCTAATGTATCTTAATTTTTCCTTTTCTTCTCTTAGTGATGCGAATTATAGACTTAGTCCCATGGAGCCCACGTTCCCTACTGTTTGGTGAATATTTGCTTTTATTCTCTTTATCACATTTCATATTCACAATAACTTTATGAGCCAAATATTACCCACATTTGTCAGAAGATGCAAACAAAGCTCTCTAAATGTTAGTTACCATTCTCTTTTCAGCTCTGTGTGGGATCCCAAGGTATACCTCATGTGCACTCAAGAACTCAGCACCCACGGGTACCATGTAGTGCCCCCTTCTCCTCTAGCTGAGGCTCCCCGAGGTGGCGTCCTGCTGCAAAGGGGCCTGTGATGCTGCTCCCACTGCTGAGCTTATTCTAAGGCAAGGCCACTGCCGTGATGCTTGCCAGTCTGAGCCATGGCCTTGGTTTCCTGTCACTGCAGAGCCCACTGGATGGTGATGGGCCACAAGTTTGACATAGCCTCAAGTATGGAAAATTGCCCTCCCCGAGCTCTACGGGCATTTTGGGAAAATCTCTTTCACAGCATCTCCTTAGCATCCAAGTAAAAGTTTCTGATGCTGGCCTGGAGCGTGATCTAAGTGACAGGCATAAATGGTAAAATGTATCCATTCCCTTAACATCTGCCTTGGGACCGCACTTCATTGTCTTTCTGCTCTCTTCTTACAATGGCTCTTTGCAACTTAGATTTTAGCAGTGGCCCTTGCTACAAACAGTTGGAATTTTCAGTGATCACATTTAAAGAGAGAGTCACTTTGGGATCGATCACCACATTTCTTGTGCTATGTAAAATATTTATTACCATAAAAATGTTTCATGAACGCATACTACAAATATTACATTTAAAATGACTCCTCTGGTAAACAGACTTCCCTGATCTTTCCTCTGGTCTGATGAAAGGCCCTGGAAGACAGAGACTCACTCATGTCACTGTGACCCTCCAGTCACAAATCCTAGAGAGTCATTACTCATTGGCCTTGAGGTTCCATATCTGCAGAATAAAGCCATAGTACTGAGTGACTGCACTGGCCCCTTTTAGCTCTTAAATTCTATGAGTCTAAGAAATATTTACCATATTATAAGTAAGGTTTGAAGTGTGTAAGCCATCCCCATTAAAATTGCCATGCAACTCCAAAAGTGCAATCTTATGACCCTGGCTCCCATCCGTCTGATCAGCCCTTTATCTGGGCCATTTGAGGAGTGAGAGGAAAGCAAAGAACTGGACCCAGAGGATGGCAGTGGAAGAGGCAAAAACTAGGAATGGGACTGCAGGAAGAATTCAAGGCAATTCTAGACTGCTGGAGAGAGGAAGTGGGAGAAGACAGCAGAGAGGGAGAGAAGCGCCTACATCACCATCCCTGCTACATACAGCTGCATGCGCTTGCTGCTTGCCAGGGGCCAGCAGAGGCTATCTGTGTCACAAGCCTTACCAGCACTCTTAGAAAACAGAACACATTTTTATGTTCTAAAAGACACGAATATATGTATGCAAATGTATGGAGAAAGCACATGACAAATATTCACCAAACAGTAGCTGCCCCTGGAAAGGGAGAAAGGAATCTTTGAATTCTTGGGTGACGTGGCCAGA
The DNA here is from genome assembly GCA_004027735.1 of Carollia perspicillata. Classification (NCBI taxonomy): domain Eukaryota; kingdom Metazoa; phylum Chordata; class Mammalia; order Chiroptera; family Phyllostomidae; genus Carollia; species Carollia perspicillata. The sequence continues at coordinate 2,601 of PVKM010039472.1, read as the reverse complement.
TGGGTTTTCCCCACCCTGTGCAGCTGGCATATATAAGGGACGACAGGAGACCTTCTCACAACAGGATTACATGCTAAAGATGCTAGAAGGGTTGAGCTTAGCAACTGCGAATGTAAAATAGCTGATTGTCTTCTAGCTAATCCATCTCGGTCCCCTTCCTGCGTCTGAGAAATCAAAGACAGCTGAGCCTGGTATCCTGGCAGTCAGTCTGCTGTTCTGTCTGCCAGGTCAGGCACAGGCTTCAGGGTTCTGGGTCTGGACTGGACATTAAGCACAAGTTTTGGCAAACTGCATGTTACTGAAGAGCTGGAATCAAAGCAGGGCTTGCCTCTGCATGGACACTACGTGGGGAAGTTAATAGACATCACATCTATTGTTACTTTCCAGGAAGAGCTGTCAGACCTGGCACACGCCCAGGGGCTGCCAGGCCTCTCAGTCCTTCCAGGAAGCAGGAAGAGGCAAAACCCAAACAGAAAGCAGTCCGCTGAGCCAGAGGAATAACAGCTGCACACCAGCTGCGTGCTGGCTGGTTCTATTCAGCTTTTGTATCTAGATCAACATTGTGGAAGACCCAGGGGTAAGGTAGAAACATAGAAAAAATGAATTTTAAAATGGAAGAGACCTCGGAAGACATCTAGTCCAGCGTTTTCCAAACTGGGTTGAGGAGCTAGGGAAGTGCAAAGAACCAAAGCATAGAATTTGCTTAGGAAGTCACTTGAAGAAAGCTTTCTGGGGATTCTGTGGCTAAAATAAGTTAAAAACACCGATAAATTCCACCTGTTATTTATATTGTGTTACAACCCCTTCCCCCAACATTACCTTAGTTGAACTTTAAAGCAGTGATTCTTCATTCATCAGGGGCGAGTGTGCCCTACAGGGTGACATGTGACAAAGTCTGGAGACCTTTTGGCTGTCACAGCCAGGGGCAGGGAGGGTGCATGTGTTACTGGCATCTGGTGGGTAGATTCCAGAGATGCTGCTAAACATCCGACACGTACGGTCATCGTGACAAAGAATGCCAATGCTGAGACTGAGAAATCCTGTCTTAGAGACAGGAAACAACGCTACAGCAATGAGACAGAAAGCCTTTGGCTGTTACAGTTCCTACTTTTGATTTTCTCTTAAAAGATGTTAAGGTCCTGGGGTGTACTGTAGCGTACCCCTCGGCCATTAGTTCGGCATCACTAAGGAGGCGACGCAGCGGAGCAGCTGCTGGTTACATGAGCTTCAGGTTATCTGCCGCTCTGAGCCCCGGTTCCATCATCTAAAAGTATGATGGAAAGGACATATGCTGTTTCAGTATGGACTACGTATTGGAGATAGTGTATTACAGAACCCAGCACACTGCCAGACACACAGCAGGTGCTCAGCGAATGGACAATGATGCTGTTGATCCTTACTGTCATTTACCGAGGACCCTCTGTCTTAAGGGAGCCAAGCACCACCAGTGACAGAGCTAATTACGTGGAAGTGGAAGACATAACTTTTCCCTCATTTACCGCGAGCGAGAAATATTTCCCCCAAGCCATATAAACAAGTGTAAAAATTGCCCTAGGGCTGGAACCTGCCTTTCTGTGTCATTTTACATCTATCTATAGGATAGTTCTAGTACACCCTTAATTCTAGCCCTTCCTCTCCCCAGCCCGAATGCCTGGCTTATGAGCGAAGACAGAGACTAGCACCACAATGACAGAATATGACATAAGGTCAAGAACCAGCCAAACCCTTATCTAGGTGTTTTCATTTTTCTGCTAAGAAAATTGATGACTCTTTGGTTTAAATGAGAATACCTGATGCTACTTTTCTAGTAAGTCATGGTTCATACAGACTTCAAATAAATAAATAAATAAATAAACAAACAAACAGATCCATAAATGAATAAAGCAAGCTCTCAGGAGTTTCTCTCCCACTGTTTCATTCAGAGAAGAAACCAGGACAGGCCCCGCGCCAGCAGGCCTGCAGCTGAGCATGTTCTGGCTCTGGAGGGAGCTCCTGCCTCACAAAGGGAGAGACACAGCCGCAGCGGCGTGTTCACATTCTCTTTCGTGAAAGACTTTCCAACTCTTTCCTTTAAAGTGACAGCTGTGTATCTCCAGGGTCTTCAGAGCTCGTAGTTTAGATTCTCAAATCTTTCTCCAGAGCCCCTTATCCTGGGTTTTGATTTGCTCACTGGGACTTGCTATTCTGGAGAAAGCATGGATATTTTTCTTTTGATTAAAATAGCAGAGCTTATTCTAAAATAAGTTACTAAGTTATTAAAAATGTGATTTCCCTCCTACACATTAACTACAAGATTCAGTTGAAGAGGAAAGTGAAACTATGAGCCATTTCCCAGTGATACACTGTAAGAAATTACTGAATTAAACTATGTTTTTATATAATCTTAATTCATGTAGTTAGCTTGGTCTTTTGTACTTTTTAGTATGTTCACCTTATGTCATAAGAATGATGAATTCTGTTTATTATATACTAAGTGCTTTTTAAAAAATATTTGGCTTAAAATGAGCAAAAATAATTACAAGCGCATTCAAGAAGTTGTACAACAAGTTATTCATGTTATTACTTCCGTAATCATTGGGTAAGACGATCGCTTGCACTGAC
>PVKM010039471.1:0-13754 GCA_004027735.1 Carollia perspicillata | reverse complement strand
TTCATGTCCATGTGTCATAAGCTCTTTAGCTTCTACATTTCCCACACTACTCTTGCCCTCACCCTGTCTATTTTCTCCCCACTGTCTATGCTACTTATTCTCTGTACCTTCTCCCCCCTTCTCCTCCTCCTACTCCCGTTGCTAACCTTCCATGTGATCTCCATTTCTGTGGCTTCCCTCCTGTTTTAGGTGTCCACTTAGTCTGCTTTTGTTTTAGGTGTAGTTGTTAATAACTGTGAGTTTGCTGTCCTTTCACTGTTCATATTTTTTATCTTCTTTTTCTTAGATAAGTCCCTTTAACACTTCATATAATAAGGGCTGGGTGATGATGAACTCCTTCAACCTCACCTTATCTGAGAAGCACTTTACCTGCCCTTCCATTCTAAATGAAAGCTTTGCTGGACAGAGCAGTCTTGGATGTAGGTCCTTGCCTTTTAGGACTTGGAATACTTCTTTCCAGCCCCTTCTTGCCTGTAAGGTCTCCTTTGAGAAATCAGCTGACAGTCTGATGGGAACTCCTTTGTAGGTACCTGTCCCCTTATCTCTTGCTGCTTCTAGGATTCTCTCCTTCATTTTAATCTTGGCTAATGTAATTATGATGTGCCTTGGTGTGTTCCTCCTTGGGTCCACCTTCTTTGGGACTCTGAGCTTCTTGGACTTCCTGGAAGTCTATTTCCTTTGCCAGATTGGGGAAGTTCTCCTTTATTATTCGTTCAAATAAGTTTTCCACTTGTTGCTCTTCCTCTTCCCCTTCTGGTACTCCTATAATTCAGATGTTGGCACATTTAAACATGTCCTGGAGGTTCCTAAGCCTCTCCTCATTTTTTTGAATTCTTGTTTCTTCATTCTTTTCTGTTTGGTTGTTTCTTTCTTCCTTCTAGTCCACTCCACTGATTTGAATTCCAGTTTTCTTCCCACCACTATTGGTTCCCTGTGCATTTTCCTTCATTTCACTTAGCATCGCCTTCATTTTTTCATCTGATTTGCAACCAAAATCAACCAATTCTGTGAGCATCCTGATCACCAGTGTTTGGAACTGTGCATCTGATAGGTTGGCTATCTCTTGGCCGCTTGAAAGTATTGGCTCTGAGGCTTTGAGCTTTTCTTCTGTTTGAATCATTTTTGGTCAGGTGGCACCTGCTACGTGTGGGTGGCAGAGCCTTAGGTGTTTACCAGGGTGTGGCAACCTAGCTGCAGGGTTGTGACGTTGTCTGTGGGGGCGGGATCAGAGAGAGAACAATGGCACCTGTTCCACACTCTCTGGGATTTGCGTCCCCTCTGCTGCCTCCCACATGCAAACCGGGCCCCTCTGGTGCTGGTTCCCAAGTGGGTGGGCCTATGCACGCTCCAGGACCCTGCAGGTCTCCCCAACGGCCTCTCCTGTGAGGCTGGAAGTCTCTCCTGGCACCTTTTCAATTGGTGTTTTTAAGCTTTATTTCCTGTCGCAGGGGTCCTGGGCTGTGTGGTCCGTCTCACTGCCTGCTCTTGCCTAGTTTATCTGCGTGTGAATGTGTGTCTGCGGTCAGCCAACCGCCCTAGGTGCCCTATGTGCTCTGCTTGTCTCCTCCCCACATCTGGGGTCTGCAAGCTCTGCACCACCTACGCTTCCCTGTACTCCTGGGTCTGCCAGGCACTGCCTTTTCCTGCCACGTTTCCTCTCCGCTGACTGAGGATTCTGCCCCTCTTACCGGCCAGGTTGAATGGTTGTTGGACTTCCATAGTTCAATTTTCTGTCTGTTCTGGTTGTGTTATTGTTTCTAAATCTTTGTTGTCCTTAATTTTGGTTGTGCAAGGAGGCACAGTGTTTTCACCTACACCTCCATCTTGGCCAGCAGTCTCTAGTCCCTACACCCAGTTCAAGGAACCATGCATAGAGAGAAATACCTAAATACTCTTAAGGTCTATGGTGAACTCTGTGGTTTTCATTATACTGATACAGATTTCCTTTGGTGTGGGTGAGAGCCATGATTTATTTCTGAGCAGTGAGATATGGTGAGCGGATGGGACATAATTCCAAAGAGATTATGTTCTAAGACTGTCTTCTAGCAGACTCATTCTAGAGACTCTTTCCTTTGCTGGCTGTGAAGAAGCAGGCTGCTATGAGTCCTACAGCACAAGAAACTGCAAGGAATTGAATTCCACCAACAAACACATGAGTGAAAGCGCCTCCTTCCCTAGTCAGAACTCCAAATGAGGCCACAGCCTGGATGACATCTTGACTGCAGCTTGGTGTCCACTGTGCAGAGACCCCCAGCTAAGTTGTGCCTGGAATTCTGACCCATAGAAATTGTGAGATAATAAGTGCATGTTGTTTTAAGCTGCTAAGTTTTTAGGAATTTGTTACACAGATTAGAAAACTAATAGACTAAAACAGCAGTGCAGCCAACTGGCTTTGTATTTTCTCTGGGTGTGAAAAATGTTGAAAGATGACCCTTTTGTGGATGCTTTCACACCTGCTTCAGAGGTTCTCACTGTCACTAGGGACTCATGCAATTCCTTTGGTGTGGGCACATGTGCTTTCGTATCAGTTTCCTGCAGCTCCTTCCTTAGGAATCCAGCAATCACCTCCTGGTTCTTATTGCTGGGTTCCCGCTGACCAGGACTTAGGCCAACCCTACACCAGCACCCTCCCCCAAGAAGCCTAATCTGGTCACCAGAAAACCCTCCAGGACCTTTTGGCCCAACCAACTCTGGGAAGGCAGGCCCTTTCTAACACGGCAGCCCTCAGCCCACCCCTCTGCTCCGGCTTCTCTACACAGCAGTCGGAAGCCAGCAGCTCCATGGGGTCCCTCCAACTGTAGGCCACTCCATCAAGCTGGCCCTGAGTCCTCCTGAAGCCAGCTCTCCCTAGCCTTGAGGTGAAGGAGTGGGGTGGTGACAGTCACTGCATGGCCTCAGTGCTCTTCAAAGAATGTCTTTGCAAATCTCCCTTTCTGTATTCTGTAAACTTCTTTCTCCTTGATCTGGTTCAAGAGCCAGAGACTCAGACTCAGTCACTGTACATGCTTCTGTGAATTCTGTGCATGGGGACTTGCCTCTCAATCACTCTGCTCTGTGACATATGCTGTGTTGGAAATCCCATCAGAATGGAGGCAGGAAAAGTGCCATTGTAACAACCTGTTGCTTTCAGTATTCGGAAGTCATCAAATAAGAAAATGACTCAGTGTTAATGTTACCATGCATTTGTGGCTGACATTTAAAAAAATCAGTGATATTTACATTCTTAGACAATTGTCAAGACTACAAACCCCGTTTTAAAAATGGACATATGGACAAAAACTAAGGGGGGGTGGAAATAGGAGGGAGGTGGGGAGCACTGTGGGGGGTGGACTGGGACAGGAGTAAAAGACAGAAAACTGTACTTAAACAACAATTAAAATAAAAAAATGTAAATAAATAAATAATAATGATTCAATACCCTCAAACATTTTTTATCTATATATCACAAACAGAAATACAGAGATAGAAGCCAAGGAATCGAAGTAAAATTTTGCATTTTGTAAAAGTTCCAATTGGGGGTGGCAAAATGCAAATAGGCCTTATTTAAAATACAAAGTGTACTCATGCATTTATTGAACAAATGTTTGTTGAGCACTTTCTAAGTGACAGATTCTATTTTATTTAAACTTCTTAAACATTTAATTTTGAATTTTACTAACCACGTAGCTAAAAAAAAGTACATGCATAAGAAGAAAAATGCACATTGGACGAAGTCTTAGAAATGCCTAGTACTCCAGAATTACCTGAAAAAGCATTGCTGTAATATCTAGACAGGGTCTGCATGATGTCTTTTGAGTGCTGGGTCCACGGTGCTATCTTTCTGTAAGTTTTTACACGATGAACAAGTTGAGAACCCCCATACTGAAGGGACAGGGTGTCCCCATGATCTTCATAGAGTTCCTCAAATAACCTAAGCAAAAAAAAATCCAAATATTAAAGAATTTTAGAAAAAGTATTACACATTATTCACTTAGCCACAGACTCAAAACAAGTCTTACTTTACAAATTCTCTGAGCTGTTCCTTTTAAGTAAATTCTTCAACATCTTGAAGATAAGTACAAATGCAATATATTTTATATTTTACAGTAACAGTCTAATGAGCAACAAAGTCACAGAAAAAACTAAAGAGACAGCAGGGGCACTAAAAACATAACCCGCCAAAGTCAGACCAAGTTGGTTCTAGACTTAATAGAAGACATCTAACTTGCCCTGACTAGTATGACCCAGCTGGCTGGGCTCCCATAAAGCAAAAGGTCGCTGATTCGATTCCCAGTCAAGGCACTTGCCTGGGCTGCAGGTTTGCTCCCGGGTCAGGGCACATGTGAGAGGCAACCAATGGATGTTTCTCACATCGACGTTTCTTTTTTTTTTTTTAAGATTTTATTTATTTATTTTTAGAGAGAGGGGAAGGGAAGGAGAAAGAGAGGGAGAGAAACATCAATGTGTGGTTGCCTCTCACATGCCCCCTCCTGGGGACCAGGCCCACAACCCAGACATGTGCTCTGACTAGGAATCAAACTGGCAACGCTTTGGTTCGCAGGCCAGTGCTCAATCCACTGAGCTACACTGGCCAAGGCCAATGTTTCTCTCTTCCTCTCTTTTCCCCTCCCTTCTCCTCTTTAAAAATAAATAAATAAAATCTAAAAAAAAAAAGATGCCTAACTTTCTGCAGCCTGCCTGATCACTTTATCTTCCATGGCAGAATTTTCCTTTCTCTCTGAACCGCGTTGAAAAAAGAAGGACACGCTCTGACTGCAGACAGATAAACCATATTCTTTCCTGGAAATACACGTTTGAAACTTGTGTTTCTTGCAGTAAATGTTAAAGACTTTCAGTGCTGTGATATCTGTGGATCCAGCTACTTGTAAGCTGATCACTTCTCTTGACAGCCTTTTTGACGATCTCAGATGACAAGTAAGAGCTATCACCGTATTTTCAAGAAACCGTACTTCATACAATGCCATGGATCCAACGGACAGGGAAGAAACCAATCCTTAATGAAGAATCAATCTTTTATATGTCTTCTATTTTTAATTCAAAATGTATGAAGGCACGTTATTATTTTTTCATAATGTAGCCTGGACTTGTTTTTTTTTAAAAAAAAACCACTATTTTAGATTTATTTAAAGCACTTCGGAACTTTCTAAAGAACACAGTGTTTATTGATAATTAATACAAAAATCCATAGCAACAATACACAAGTATTTAACAGAAATATTTATTACAGAATTCATTTGCACAATTAGCAACATAATTTTTGAGAAGCTAAAAGTACAAATGAGTTCATAAAAGTCCTTATTATTAATCAGATTTGCTTTCTGTCATTACCAGCGTTCAAAAGGCAGAAAAGAAGGCTTACCTGACTGCATCTGTATCAAACTGCAGGTTAGGCTTGTCAATCAATCCCAAGGAATACAGTTGATAAGCCAGAGCACATTTTCCCACCATAAACTGCGCTGTGTTGGTGCGATCTAAACAGTCCACACAGTTGGTTCGGAGAACACCAGTCTAAAGAGACACCTCAAGACTTTTAATCATTATTCGGTCTCCAAAAGAACTTCCACCCCACTTAGATTTCCTTTCCTTAAGAAGTGGAAGAAAAGCTATAGGTGGGGTATTATTCCTGAACAAATAATAAACTTCTCAGATCATGAAAGGTCACAGCTGCCGCTCACTTACTGCTGCAACAGCATCATTACACCTTCTAGTTTGTATTTGAACTTTCGTCTTTAGTTTAACAAGATGAAACACATAACACTTTCCACACATACCAGTTACTGAAACATGTGCTTTTTTCCTGATGTGCCTCCTTTACTATACAAACCAAATATTCAGGAGTTGAGGTCGTGTCATTCTTAAAGCATAATTAGTACATACAGTTATCATGCTCATTTTCCAAAGTCATTCTAACTCACTCTTTCTACATTTCTGTTTATGTTTCTATTTCCAATAATGAAATGTATAATATATTTTGAAAATCTGTGGATCATGTTTACTTTAGCTGCACATCCTTTAGGATTTAAACTCCAGCAGTAAGGCTTCTAAAAATTACTCCCAAATGACTAATAATTCTGCATTAAACAAGAAGTATAACTCTCAATGATTGAGTTCAGAAAACATCTCCTGTGCATTCTATTCACTATTAATATAATAATATAATGTCATCCATACCTGCAGGCGACCAGTGGCAATCACACATCCTCCTAGTTCATTCCACCTGTTTAAAAATACATGCTTTTAAAAAAACATTTTGATAATATAATCTGTATTCATTTCTGCTACTAGATCTCTATCAAGAATCAAATGAACAGAGCTACATGCACCAATATAATCAGCTGATTCTGCTGACTTTCATCCTTCTGGGCAGGTTAATATGCAAACAGCTGGGATGGAAGGCTATCCATGCTCTCTTCAAAGAGAAAGGGGTGTCTCACCTCGTCCCAGGGCCCCACACTCTGGCATTCTACCTCCCATGTTCAATTGAAACCTCTCTTGCTTTAATTTAAGCTGCATTTCTGCTTCTACATAGATAAGTAATAATTACAGAATATCTTTCCATTAAAATCTTCCAAGCCTCACCCTTCTCTCCACAGTATTAGGATGCTATACCTCCTCGGCTTTTCTCATTCCTTTGGCTGTTTTTGCAGGCTTCCTTATTATTTTCCTTCCTTCCTTATGTTCTTCTCCATGTGCTAATGACTGCATGGGGACATGCTCTAAGCACTCTATAATGATATTAATATTTTGTTTTTATTATTTGAAAGAAGATGCAGTGCAGGAAAGAGTTATCAGGCCTGCCTGCTCTCCTCAGAAAGACTGGCTTACAAGGCTGCCCACTGGCCAGCATCTGAGCACTTGGGTTCTCATGATCCCAGAGCAGACGAGTGGCTCACTGGGTCTAAACTGTTTGTAGAAACAATATGGTTTTGCTGAATATCCCCTTTCCTTCTGGGAGTCCGGAATTTTGGTACATGCCAAGCAGACTCCCTACGGGACCAGCCTCCAATTTAAAAAATAAAACCAAGCCCTGGCACTGGGTGTCCAATCATCTGTCCTAGCTGGCAACATCTCACACATGCTGTCACAACAAGTAGCTGGGGGAATTATGCGTGTTCTGTGCGACTCCACTAGAGAGGACTCTGGGCACTTGTGTCTGATTTCCTCTAGGCTTTCCCTGGTGCCTTTTCGCTTTGCTGATTTTGTTCCATATCCTTTGACCGTAAAATATCACGGCCATGAGTATAATATGCTGTGTCCTCTGAGTTCTCCTGGTGAATCACCGTGTCTAGTAGTGATCTTAGAAGCTCCCCATGACAGGCGCCTAAAAATTCAAACTACAAAAAAGGATCACCTCTAAAGACATACGCATGATTAGTCGGTTGTTTTTCTGCATTTTTTACCATTATAATTAACTTTGTTAACTAAAAATAAAGTGCTCAAAATATGTAATATTGGTTCCTTAAAAAGTAAATAAAACATGGATCCTTGATCTGAAGAAGCTGACAAAATATTTTGGTACATAATGGTAATGAAGAAAGATTTGTGAGCAAATAACTAGCTATAGTATGATGATAAATATTATTTTTATTAAAATGTTAGTATTTAGTCTATAAGAGAAAAATCTTCCTGCTCCTATTTGATACTGAAAAATAGAATTCATTGCAGAAAATTTTACTTTACAGAAATATTTTATGTAATGTTTACTCCATGAAGCAAGATATAAAAATTCCATGGCTTCCATCCCAAGGTACACAAGGTCTGTCCAGAAGGTATCCAGCCATGCAATATGAAAAATGGGAACATTTATTAAAGAAGATACAAGATACAAGAAACACTATACATAGGACAATGACGCCTTAGTCCTCTTCAAAGTAGGCACCTTGGGATCTCACACGGTTCTCCCAATTGCCATTAGCTGCCCCATCGTGTTTTTTTGAAACTCACAGACATTGTGAAATCTCTTCCCTTTCAAAGGTGATTTTAGTTTGGGGAAAAGCCCAAATTCCCAGGGCACCAAATCTGGGCTGTAGGGGGCTCAGTCACCTGGGTGATTTGATGTTTCACCAAAAACTGCATGAGATGTGATGCATGAGTGGGCACACTGTTGTGATGAAGTTGTCAATCACCAGTTGCCCATAGCTGCGGCCTGCTAAATCATCCAAACAGTTTCCACAGAGGAATGTTCAAGCTCAATGCAAAATCTGACGCAGATTCATTGCTCTACTCACTCAGTCATTTTGAATGCAATGGCCACACAGTCCACCTGCTCACTCAACAGCATCTACTGCTACCACTGACAGTGAAGTCATCATTGTTCGCACATTTACATTCCAGTCCTCTCTTCTGGGCTGTGAAGTTACACTGATGCTGTGCAAACTGTTCTCATTATATTAACAATGGCTGGACTTTTTCTGGACAGACCTTATATAACCACTTGAGGAAATCCGATGCCCACAGTGAATGTTCACTATGTGCAGCTTGTCTCCCCAAAGGAATAAATCTATCCACCTTCCAAATTATGATGAGTATTCTGCTCATATTTAGAATAATTTTATCCAAAGACCAAAATTCTTTCATTTAAGTTTTTAAATATCATACATACTTTTCATCTGGCCGCAAAATGCTACAGTAAGAATCGGGACGGTTTACAAAGAAACCTGTTTTCTTCACCACGCTTTCTGCAATCACATTCAGTCGATCAAGAACGTTACACAGTTTGCTGAGGAGGGGAGGAAGGATGAGAAAGTGAGAACCCAAGTTTTAATATCTATTTATCCCAATATCTAAAGCAAATAAAGTTTACAGAAATGATATTCAGGGATTTAATTTTAGAAACCTCTGGTGTGTACTCAATAGGGACACAGTAGCAATTTCTAGAATATAATTTATACTCAATAAGTAACAAGATTTGGTGCAAAAAGACATTAAGGGCCTGTAATTTAATATTAACTATTGGCAAGCCTTACTCGTGGACATTACGTGCCTGCAAGAGCTTTTCCCAAAGCCTTTCACCCCTCAAGAGTCAAGTCAAGTCAATATGCATCTGTAAAATGACTGTGAAGAGAGCACAAGGTGTAGTACAGGTGGCAGGTGAAGAAAAAACTGTGTGTGCCTGTGTGTGTGTGTGTGTGTGTGTGTGTGTGTGCGCGTGTGACTGCATAAAATGATTTCGAAAAAGGTATAATGAGTTTAGTGCAAAACAATTCAGTAACATTTTTAAAAAGACCTCAAAATAAACCTACTGTTCACGTGATGCCTAGTAAATGAGTAGAAAGGCAACGTTAAGGAAAGAGAGTTCCCTGGAGATGTTCTGAATCAGATCATGACAAGTAAAAGAGGTGGGAAAGCACGCTTGGGAGAAGTGGAGGGAAGGAGGGGGCGAAGACCAGGGACAAAGAATGGACTCGGCTGCCACACTGGGGGCAGGGCACGAAGTCCAGTTTTTCAGTAACAGGGCAGATCTGGGAATAAAAAAGTTATTACGTGTTGGAACCAACCAGGCGATGGGGCTTTAACATTACATCTAGGAGTTGGGATTTACCGAAAACACTCGGGAGTTACTGTGGGTTCATCCACAAGGGAGATCACCTGAAAGAGGTATCAGAGCAGGTGACCAAACAGGCGGGGAGCACAGAATAGAAAAAAGTGGGATGAAGGCCTTGAAGGAAGAGGAGTGGAGTACAGACGTTCTGAAATGACCGGCTACTTCAAAGAGAACTTGCAAGAGGCATAAAAAGTGGGCAAAAAACAGAGTTGGTCTATTAATTTAAGCACTCAACAGCCCATCAGCAGCTTCATGAAAGAAGTCAGAACAGTAACTTCCTTTACTATAGAGATCAGCTTTCTGCTATTTTACATCACAAAAAAGGAACACATCGCAACCAGACTTACTCATACATACTCACCTTTTCGTGTACTTGGCCATGTCCCAAGGAATGTAAATAATAGTGTGCTCAGGAGGGAGAAACTGGTTGAGGTATGTCACTGCAGCTACAAGTTCTTCACTCAGAATTCTCTCATGCTTTCTTTTTTCTCGTTCCTTTATCAAAAATCAAACATTTTCAGTGTTCTAATTACTTTAAATCAGAGGAATAGACTTTTAACATTTTTACTTTAAAGCCAAGATAAAACAAAAAGTTTGTCTTAAATGTACTGAAATGAAACCTACCTATAAAAATTAAAGTAATATAAATGCAAAGAAATAGAGACTTCATTGAATTTAAGTCAACAGATAATGAGCTCTAAAGACTCCGGGAGATCAGATTTCTTCCTAGTAACACCCTGCAGCCCCAAGAAGCCCAGCTCACCCTCCACAGCCTCAGCCTACACCCTCCACACCCTACTTTTGTGGAAGAGAATCCCCGAGGACCCGAAGAACGGAACTCCCGAGCTCCAGCCATCTAAGGACCACACAAATCAACTGGTCTGGATGGATGATCCCCACACTGGCAAACAGAGAGAGCTTTCACAGCCTATACTTGTTTTTATATTTGACTCACAAAATACCCGGTGAGGCAGCCAAGGCAGGTACGTTTTTCCTTTTTACACTGTGGTTAGATGAACTGAGGGTGAGAGGTGTTCATGGCACTAACTCCTGCCTGCGTTACCTCCTTAGATATCACACTGCCGCCCATCCAGGAGGGGCTCGTGCATTGCTGTACAGCCCTGTGGTTGGAGAGCTGGCTCTGCCCCTTCCTAGCCACACAGCCTAGGGCAAGGTTCTCAGCTTTCCTAGGCCTCCTCCTCTTCATCTATAAAATGGGACGACCAGCACATCTCCATTACAGCACTGGTGTGAGGTAATGAATGAGATAAAACATGATAATTAACATCTGGAACGTGGTCAGTATTCATAAAACTTAACTATTTTTATCGTTGTCCTGATAGGTCTTCACTTAGAAACAAAGAAATAAACAAACAAACAACACAGTTAATTCAGCAGCAGTGACACTGCCGTGGCCACTGAGGCACTACCACTGGCATCAAAACAAGTCTACGCTGTCCTCCATCATGGCTATTACTTATCAGTTCCATGAACTTGGTTAGATAACCACTGTGGAAACGGAAAAGGGTGTCTCTTTTGTATAGTGAAATAAATCAAATGAGAAAATAGTTGATTAAAAGCAATGTTATATCAGTTTAGGATAAACACAGACTTAGCTTATTTTCACATCTGAGAAAATTAAATTATATATCTGGAATTTTCCTCAAAAGCATTTTAAATCAACTAGGAAAACCAAAACTTTTTGAAATTCTTATATCAAAGCTGACATTTTAGCCCTGACCCATGTGGCTGGACATCGTCCCACAAAGCGAAAGGTCGCCAGTTTGATTCCCTGTCGGGGCACACGCCTATGCTGTGGGCTTGGTCCCTGGAGCGGGCGTGAGAAAGGCAACCGATCGATGTTTCTCTCCGTCTCTTTCTCCCTCCATTCCCCTCTCTCTCTAAAAAAATGTTAAAATCTGACATTTTATGAGATGGAGAGAAAAGATTATTTAATCAATCTCTGATCATCTCTAAACAGAATCTGCTTTATGCATGGTCTGTCCATAGGGAATTAATGTTAGTGGATTGATTAGCCAACCTTCTTAGGGTCACAGACCTCTTTAACGATCAAATGAAAGCTTCACATATGCAAGTGATTCTGCCTATCAGTTCAAAGGGGAACTGATCAGTTCAGAGGCTCCCTTCTGATGGCCACCGTGGCCCCAGATTAAAAACCTCTGATGAACAGTTATGCTTCATTCCAGGTGGACTTTCTCCGATACCCAGCGGCAGCACTGAAGGCACAGGAACAGGTGGAAAATGTGTGTCAACCAATGCCTCAAACTTCCGCAGTTGTGGTGTGGGGGCTGGGGGCGGAGCGTTCCCGACACAGGGTAACAGGGAAAAGAAACCAAGAACAGTACTTCACTTCAGGAACTACACGTGGAGGCAGGACAAAGAGTGAATATCCCTGAGTACCATTCTACACACACACATTCCTTGACTCCTCCACCACAAATTACTAAGGATGTCTTCCAAGGGAACTGAATAAACATCCTCTTTTATCCTGTAAATAAAATAACCAATGACAAAAACAACAAAAATTTTCTTTCTGTTCCACATACAGCCACTCAATCTCCACTCTATTTTTAGTTACTCTAGTTATTGCCAGGATTTTTATGACAACGGAACAACAGACTGGCCTTTAAATATTTTTTAAAATGTGCTTTTGAGAAATCTGGGCAAAAAAAAACACCACTTTACAAAATCACATATATCAGATATTATTTCTTGAATCTGTATACTTAATGCAGAATTATTTTAAATGTCACAGACTGAATCTCCATGTAACTATAGCTATCAGGACTCCGTAAACCATGAAGGATATCTACAATTTAGGTCGAAGTTTATATTCTAATAATACCTTACCTATACATTTCCTAGAAAAGTATTTATGACAGTCTTTGTTACTAGAGCTATCCTACTTTAATTTTCAAATAATGTATATTATAGCTACTGTTTAATCACACTAGGCTGAGATTATAGCTTATTCAGCTACTGCCTTAGATTATTCTAAGAGGGAGAGTGAAAATGAAATTTCTGAATTAATGTGAACAAAAGCCTAGAAAATGATGTATTTAATAGCTGAACAATATGTTTTACAAAGTTAATCACTGATAGGATGCAATAATTACATAAACCAAAGAGCCACAACGGAAGAAATGAAGCTGACAGCCTCACTGCCCAAGGCCTCCCCTCCTCACCGCCTTCTTCCCAGGAGCCTGGCCACTTTCAGGCCATCTTCCTCCAAACCCTTGGTTTCAAACACACACACACACACAGCCCCGCGCCCTTACAATTCTGTGATCCTGGTAACACGATTCCTCCTTCCGTGGCTCAGATTTCTCCCTTTCCTCCTAAGTACGTGATGCCACGGGTCAACCCTTTTCTCTCCTGTGCTTTGTAGCTCTAAAGGATCCCAAATGGATCCTTCCCATGGTCATTTAAACACACCACCATATCATCATGACCTTTCTCTGTCTTTCTCTCTCTCTTTTTCACCCTCATTCTGAGGACATTTTTTCATTGCTCCTAGAGGGAGACGAAGGGAAAGAGGGCAACATCGACTGGTTGCCTGCCGTACATGCCTGGGGCAGGGATCGAACTGACAACCTTTCGGCCACAGGATGACACTCCAAGCAGCTGAGCCACACCAGCCAGGGCCTGATCTCTTGTTACGGAGTGGTAAAAACACCAACTCCTCTTCGTGTTTCACTAGGTACTCACCGCCACCACGGCCCACTTTCACCCCGCACCTCAGCTGCTGCAGTCGGCGCCCTCGGTGTTGCGAACACCAGCATTTCTTCCCCTGCCATCTTATTTGACCCGTCCACATTTTCCACTCACTTCCTTCATCGTGAGACATGTTTTCCCTTGGTTTTCGTAACATAGCACGCATTTGGTTTTCCTTCTACTTTTGTCTGGTTTTCTCCGACTCCTTCTGGACTCAGACCACTCTCAGCGGACGGTAAGAACAGAGGCCCTCAAGGCTGGACGGAAGGCTCCCTCCTCTCCTCGCTCTATAACCTCCATGGGGGCACCCCGCCCTCACCCCTCCCCTTAAAAGTCACATCTCCGCCCAGCCCTGTCCTCTGAGCTTCCAGCTCACAAACTGACCACTCATTGGCCATCTCCTTTTGGAGGACTCGACACACATGAACCTCAGCACGTCTAAACCACACCCAGCATCTCCCCCCACAGACGGAGT
>PVKM010039470.1:0-13701 GCA_004027735.1 Carollia perspicillata | reverse complement strand
TTTAAGAATATACTATTACTAATGGCAATCTCAATATCTGTGTGTAGTTGTTTTTAACATTGGAAACCCAGAGACTATATTATTCTGAGTACAATTTTATAGCATTTGTACTTGGCAAACACAGGAACTCCTATTATTTATGGCTATGCTCTAAAAGAAGTCCTTTTTGCATAAAAAGAAAAAAGAATTAGTGATCCCACATGTTAATACTCTCACTAGGCATACAGGGTGTCCACATGACTTTATGTATTCTGTACCATGTTAACTTCTGCCTAAATGAAATATTATCTGTACAATGAATAAAAAAATCCATCCATATGAATTTATATGAGTTGCTTACTGTTTTGACATCATTTCAATATACATTATTTTATTTAACTGCAAAGTCAGGTTCAAATGAGAAACTCAAGGCTCCCCAAGATGAGGTTAACAGAGTTAGATTACACTTCCTATATGGAACAGAGCCCATTCTGTGCAGAGCTGCTTCTGTCAGTGAACCACTGGTCATCAGGGCTTTCCAAGGATTGGTCTAGCAAGTCAGTTCTACTGGAGTGGGTGAGATTAATACTCTCTGAGCAGGAATGGGTCAAGTCTGGAGATGATTCTATAGGCATTGAGGAAACTATATTTAAGGTATTACAGGTTTTTATAGTTACTTCAGGATTATCCAGGAGAAGGACCTGATATTTAGTCCATTTATTTTCTGTTAGCCAGAGATTGCTTTATTTCTAATAGCCCTTGTACCTGATGTGGAGTTAAGATCTCTAACTTCTGCACAAGAGTGAATTTAGCAGCTTCCTCTGTTACCATGGCTGTGCCTGCAACTGCTCTTAGACAAGGAGGCCACCAGTTTTTACATTGTCTAACTTTTTAGAGAAATATACAATCTGTTGAGGCTTGTTTTCCTTGTTGCTGAACAAAGACCCCTATGTCTTCTCTTCTCTGTATGAAGAGAAAGGCTTGTTTAAGTTAGGGTTTATGGTGGAGACCTCCACTAGGGCCTGCCTGATTTTATTAAAAGCCTGATCATGTTCCTTTCACCATATAATGAGTTTGGTGTCTGGTCCCTTTGTAGCTTCATATAAAGGTTTTGCAATTAGTCTAAAGCTTTATATCCAAATTCTGCAATATCCAGCCATGCCTAATAAACTAGAGTTGTTTTTTGGTAGTGGATGGTGTTAGCTCAATGATTGCTTTCATTCTCTCTTATGACAGTTGTCTAGAACCTGGGGTTAGGATACATCCTAAATAGTTTACTTTCTGTCTGGTAATTTGGGCCTTCTTCCTCGAGACTCAAAATCTCCAATTTCCAAGGAAGTTCAGAGTTTGCATAGTGTTAGGATCTGAATTTTCCTTCAAGGGTCTGCAAACTGGGATACCATCTACATATTGTAAGATATCTCTCTCTTATAATTGTAATCCCCTTAGATGTTTTTCTAATGCTCTTGTGAACAGATGAGGGCTATCTCTAAATTCTCATGGTGGTACCATCCAGGTATATTGCTGATGGGTCATTCTTTATGGGTCTGTACACTCAAGTGCAAACAGGTATTGGGAAACTGGGTGGACAGGGATACAAAAGAAGGCATTTTTAAGTCTAAAACTGTATTCCACTGAGTATGGTCTGGTACTCAGGAGAGTATGGTGTAAGGTTGGCTACAAGAGGATAGAGGGGAACAATAGCCTTGTTAACTAGTCTTAAATCCTGGACCAATCTGTATTTCCTGTTGATTAAAGAGTAGAGAGAACTGGAGTACTGCAGGGGGGTTGACAGGATACTGCAGGTTTGACATGTGTACCAAATTTCTCTATCAAGGGTTGCAGACCCTCTACCAAGGGTGTCCAACCTGTGTCTCATGGGCCACATGTGGCCCAGGACAGCTATAAATGCAACCCAACACAAAATCATAAATTCACTTAATGCTTCTTTTTCGTTTGTTTTTTGATAATCAATTTATGAAGCTTTTGACACAAACAAATCTGTTTGAGCCAAAGTCTATACTCTTAACTATGACCTCATCTATATATAAAAGTAAAGCACAAAAGAAAATCATAAAAAATATATTATGTATAAACTCACATACATATACACTCACAGGCTAACTTGAAAATGAGTGCAAAATCAAAAACTGGAATATAGGACTTCCATTTTGTATCAAGGTATTGCTAACGATGTCTTAGAGATGATAGAAATTAACTAAGTCTGCAACATTTCTGAATTCTTAAATTCAAGTTTTCTACTCTCTGACCACAACCAGTATCCTTTAAATTTTGTCACTTGGTCACTTCCATTGAAATAGTTTTCTGACCACACTGGGGTTTCTCTTATTTCACATTTGAATGTTCCTTATTTTCTGCTGTAGAACATGCCATGACTATTCATAAAGGAAAGCACCAATCTTCCATCAGGATTTAGGGCCATGTGTGAAACCTCTTTAAAATGGTCTTTTTGACTAAATTCTAAACATGAATTTTATCTATTACATTGAAATGTAAACTCTTTTAGAGATAGAATCACTGATTTCCAACTTTGATTTATTGTAGGGCTATACACATATTTCAATAACCGCCTTATAACATGGCTTCCATTTCAGTTCAACTGATTTGCACATATTCTAGTTTGTCCCTGTTATTTTAGCATATGACATATAAGACAGTGCCAGTGTTCACTCTATAAATATTGAATTTATATTTATTGAGTTGAAACTGAATAAGCATTGACTATAGTATCAATGCATACACTTAGATTTTTTTCTTTTAGCGTAGTGTGTACACCGGAAAGCTATTCCTAATGCATCTTTCCCTAGTTCTCCAATAAACATTCACATTCCAAAAATTTTAGAGAGTGCTTCTCTCTAAGACTTCAATTTAACAAATAGTGAGATAGATAAATTATATTTCATATTCACATATCAGAATGAATAATGAAACATTTTGAATTTTTTTTAACTTCTACAAAATAAATGGGTGGTACTTTAAAAAGACAATGCAGACCTCTTGAGGAAATGATAAAAAGACATCATGTAATTAATTCTACCATACCTTTTTTCTCATACTATATTACCATCTCAAAAGTAACTTAGAGTTTTGACATAAGAATGGAGTCCCACAACTTCTGCATTTAAATGAACTAATATCATTTATAGATGGCAGGAGAAATTTAACAGTATTTAAATAGAAAGTGATATTTTGCTGACCTCACGCAACCCCCATTTACTTCAAAATTTTCAAAATGTGATATTTTACAAAGGATATTTAATGTAGTCCTTATTGGGGTTCTCTTCCAAAGATAATGAATATTCACTTTGGTTAAATTATCATAAAACCTGTATGTAACTCTTATTTTCATCTCTACATTCTCTCTTGCTTGTTAAAATTTTGGGCTGTATACATTTATTCTTAGAAAGATCTGTAACTCTAGCAGATAACAATATTCCAGTTTGAGGGCTCAGTGCTAAGAAAGAATCCTGCTTTTTTAGGGTGGGTGTTGGACTTCATGAGAAAGAATATAGAAAGAAGCCTTAAGGACAGTTGCATTATTTGAAATTCACCAGGTTAAAAGGCTGGCAGGAAGTCATTGTAATGGCCTGATTTGGATTCAAGAGTGTGTTCATGTGGGTAGCTCTTAGTGACCCTTTTCATTAGTATTGCTATTATTCATTGTTTTATTTCATTAAAAAATCATTATTGAAAAAGATAAAATCAAAAGAATAAGAATCTTGTAGATTTAAAAATAACATTTTAAATATTTTACTTAGCTTACTATTAAATAAGGAACCAGTAATATGTTACAACCAGTTAAAAGAATGATCCAAACAGTCACATTTTTCCATCACAAATAGTGATTGAATCTACAAATACAAGAAAGCAGGTTCTTCTACATTGAAGAAGGAAAGTCAATAGAATCTCTATTATAAATAATTTATTTGCTTATCTATTAAATTATTTTTAATTTTTCTAAGTTATCCAAACTTAGAAAGTAGTAAAATAGCCAAAAAGCAACAAAATGTTAGAATTAAAAAACCTAGAAAAGGTGAATAGTACATAGTATTCCAGTAATGTTTTTGCTTGTTTCCATACTATTTGTTTATACCCCTCTGCACAAAACTTTAAGCAGTTTGCATAAAATAGTTAATGTCAAGTGCTATCTCAAGAAATCTGTGACTTTTTTTCTGTTTTGAAATAGAAATACTAAAATCTCAGACTGTGTGAACTATATACATTGCTAATTTTAGTTTGTATCAAGTTATGCTTTAATTCTTTAGAGAATTATCTTTTTTAAAAAAAGATTATTTATTTATTTTTAGAGAAGGGAAAAGAGGGAGAAGGAAGAGAGATACATCCATGTGTGGTTGCCCCTCATGCGCCCCCTACTGGGGACCTAGCCCACAACACAGGCATGTGTCCTGACTGGTAATGGAACCTGTGATCCTTTGGTTTGTAGACCAGCACTCAACCCATGGAGCCACACCAGCCAGGGCTAGAGAAGTATCATAGTAGGGTAATCAGAAATATGTTTCTTTGAGAAAAATTGGGACAACTGTAATACAATAAAATAAAATAAGTCATGGAGATGTAATATACAGAAAAGTTTATATAGTCAATAATATCATAATAACTATATATGGTGACAGGTGGTTACTAGACTTATTACGGCAATCACTTTGTAAGGTATGTAAATGTTGAATCACTATGTTGTACATATGAAACTAATATAGTATGTCAACTATAATTAACATAAACTAAGAAAACATGAAAAAAGAAATGTGTTTCTTATAAAATGTACATAATAAAATTTAACCTATTACTATATTTAAGGCTGGAGGTCAGTGGCATTAAATACATTTAAAATATTGTGTACCCATCACCAAACTCCATCTCCATAATCCTTTCCATCTTATAAAACTGAAACTATATCCAATTAACAAGAACCTCCATTCTACCCTATGAGCCTCTGGTAACCACAATTTTACTTTCTGTTTGTATAATTTTGACTACACTTAGTACTTCATTTAAGTGGAATTATACATTATTTTTTGCGACTGTCTTATCTTACATAATGTAGTATCCTCAAGGTTCATCTGTGTTACAGCTTGTGTCAGAATTTCCTTTCTGTTAAAGACTGAATAGTTAACCATGTATTTATGTAATGCATTTGTTTGTCCGTTCATCCATAAATGGACACGTGGTTTGCTTCCATGTTTTAGCTATTATGAATAATGCTGTTATGAACATGGCTGCACAAATACATCGTCAAGGCCCTGCTTTCAGACCTTCTGAATATGTGCCCAGAAATGTAACTGCTGGATCATAAGGTAATTCTATTTTTAATTTTTTTGAGAAACCATTATACAGTTTTCCACTTTACATTTCCATCAACAGTTCCCAAGTAGTCCAATTTCTCTATATCCTCACCAACATATATGAAATTATGTATCTCTTGATCGTAACCTGTTTTATCTTCTGAGATGTACGTTGACTAATCACATGTTGTCTGTGTGTCATGTGTATGTCGACTAATTCAACTCCACTTGAAGTGCTAGGTACTGGTTTCTGTGACATCATATAATATTAGCTTTCTTATCGATGTTAAACTCATGTTTTCCTCTTCTTTCCCTGATCTCAAAATGTTAGTATTTTTCAAGGATTGAGTTACAATTATGTTAAATTATTTTTCTTGATTTACCCAGCACTGTGATTTACCACATGCTATGTTTTTAAATCAAATCATCACTAATAGCACCCACATATTTACACAAATACTTCTATGTAACAAACAGATCATTTTGAATCTTACAGTAGACTACCTTTGAAATGAGAACTGCTACAAAATTTAAGTATACCATACTCATTTTAGAGTTTAATCTTAAATTTCATATATATCTTATGCAAAAGTTCAATGTAATAACTGATGTTAGAGAGGCAGTCACTAGAATATGCTCATATTCAACTTATAGATGTGTTTACAATGTATAATTGTGCAAGTAGATTACACAATGTCGAATCTGGATAACTAGAGCTGAATTTTCATTCCAAAGTGATTTTAATTAGCTTAAGGTATGCTCAAAAGCATTAAAAACAATTCTCTATACAATAAAGATACTATGTTAATAAATGAAACCATGTTAACTAATGATATTATTGACAAAATGGAAATCATTTGTTGCTCTTGTATGATATACAAAGCACTGAATTAAATCGAGAGCTTTAAAAAATATTCCGATTTAATCTATGACACAAAAACTGAAGGTAGGTTTTATTATTTTATTTTGCAAATGTAAAGAAAGAATAAAACAGTTTTCTGATTTGATGAAGTTCATAATGCTAAGAAATGACAGAGCTGGAATTCAGAGTGAAGCCTCTAATACTTCAAAGACCTATAGATAGCCAATATCCTATGCTTTAACTCCACAGACATTGAAAATAATAGGATTTAAAAGTGCTATCATCTCATACTAATCCCACACTTTGACAGATCAACAAACAAACATGAATATAGAGTATACAAACACCATAACACAAAAGGGCGTATTGGCTGCTTCACTTTTTTAGTTTAGATATCATGTCTCTAGTCAGTGTTATCATAGACTCTTTTCCTGTTAGGGAAGTAACTGTTATAGGTTTATGATCTTATATACCTGTTTGAGAGATAATTGATTCCTATTGTTTCATGGGCTGATTACAGATGACTGTTTCATATTTCTCATTTACCTGAACTTTAATCCTAGATTTCTGAAACTTCTCTGTTCTGTGCATGACTGATTCACAATTGTGCCTTACCTTTGTCTTAATGACTGAAGGCATATCAGTTACTAATTAAAGAGAGGGCCTAATTATAAGGTTTTGAGGGTGATAATGGACAGAATTATTTAGTGGTCTATCCCTTCCCTTAATCTTCACTGAATAATATCAGGTTTTTCAACTGCCATATGGTATTTCTATAAACTTTTAACTAGCTTCTCCGGTTAGCAGGCCTAGTGCTCAGGGTAGTTGAGTATGGATTGGAAACCATGCAGAAAAACAGCCATTTAATTTCCTCTAAGATTTCTTCTGCTGTGACTAATGTTTTTACGTTCACTTTTACTCTTATAACTTTCTTTAACCGTTTTTTTCCAAATTGTTACCCTGTAGGATAAATTTAAATTTCTCACTGATTAATTATTCTGCTCTTTTAATATTTCATTAAATAGTTTTTAGAAAAAATAGTGATATTTCTTTAAATAATAGAAGAAGCAATAACTGCCTTAATGCTAGACATTGAAAAAAGTCGGGATTTCAGGAAAATTCCTGGGTTTCCGTTATAGCTGGATCAAGACCCTGCAATATGTTGAGGAAAAACGGACTCTGACACGACGTGGGGTCAACGGAGTAAGCGCTTTATTAATGCATGCAGACACAGAGGAGACAGCCTCCAAATTCTGGGCCCTGAGGAGGGGTCAGGTGGGCGGTTAAATACTTTTGCAACAAAGTGAGGATGGGAGAGGTCTCGTGATACAAGGAGGAATGTGGAAGCCAAGACAGAAGCAGATGGTGAAAATTGCCCGGGCCGGGACAAAGAGATAGTAAGAGATTAACTGAGTCCGAGACAGAGAGTCAACTAGTTAACAGGTGGTCGTCTGGAGCCTGGGGGCCAGTAGGGAGTTATCAGAGGTCCGGAACAGAGTGCCAGCTTTAATTTCTACTACAAATAAACTCAACTGGGTTATAAAGAACAAAGCCAACACTGAACCCTAAATAAATGGACTTACCGAGAGAGATATTATATGCCTTAGCACTCTACATACAGATACTATGGATGGTTTTGTTGGTGAATACTGAATCGTCTCTGCTCTAAGAGAGAATGATCAGTTCACACAATACTTTATGTAATAATATAATAGATGGTTAATCTATTCAAGTCTAAATAGGAGAGAAAAACAATAATTTGAACAGGAGAAAGAAATTTAATATAAATAATTAACTACAACAGGTTGTTGCAGTAATGATGGACTGTCTAGTAAGAAGTAAATAAAACTTTAAAAAATATAGGAACATAAAATGTAAGGAGCAACCACTACCCTTAGGGCTGTATCCTGACCTTGCTGGAGAAGGTGTGACTATAACCTTCAGGTTGGCAGTGAAGTCTTTGAGTGCTGCCAAAGTGAACATTTCTGAAATCCACCCTCCAGGATGTCAAGGAAACTGTTCATACGGTAATGACTTACTGAAAGCACTGCAACACAAGTTTGCCCAAAGGGCAACGTTGGCAGCAAACCACTGCTGTGGGCTACTACCCACTACCGTGCACAGCAGAAGCCAGGTGCTGAGGAAGTGGTGAGCAGTGCAGGAGCCTGGTGAATGAGCTCCAAATTGAGGAATCAAAATACTCTCCTCCTACAATGTCATGCCATCACCATCTACCAATAAACCTTAATATTATGCCACCCGGTAAAGGAAAAATATTTAAAGGGCCCATATCCATTTTTAAAGAATAGAGAAAATTGTATGAATTGGGAATACAAAGATAATAAATCAAAAACCAAAAGAGAGATCATTTATATTAATAAACTTACTGTTTACTGCTGAAATAACATGGTCTTTGGGTGCATCTATTAGGCTTTATTTAAATGAAGTAAGTTTAATAAAAATCAAGGGTTATTAAAAATTTTATTTTTAACCTAAATATTTCTGTCTTAATAAAACCATTACAATGTGAAAGAACATTTGCTTTACCTTACTCCATAGTTAACAAAATGTTTTATTGAACTTCATGCATATTTTAGCTTCTTACGAACTTTACTACCATAATTAGAGATTTTTTAACAAGTACTTTGGAGGAAAGAGGGAAATATTCACAAACACAGATACAAAGAGATTGTAAGTGCATAGAGAGAAACTGAGTGTGTAACAACATATAGAAGGAGAGAGATGGAAGCTTTCTGTTTGAGAATGCATTCATCATAGGTGAATTAAATGGTAATGTAGTAGAAATTTAAAAATATAGATAGAAACTGAAGCTGGCACTCTGCATCAGCCCCTGGTGGCTCCCTGCCGGCTTCCTGGCTCCAGACTATCTATCACCTGTTGGCCTAGTTAGTTGATTCCTTGCTCTGGGCCCTGGACGCTCCCCTGCTGTGCCTTTGTCCTAGGTCCGGGACCACTTCCCTTGCTTTCTTGTGTCCTTGGCTTTCACAATTACGTATCTCCTGCTTGTATCATGAGATCTCTCCCCTCCCCACTTTGTTGCAATGTATTTAACCGCCCACCTGACCCCTCCTCAGTGCCCAGAATTTGGAAGCTGTCTCCTCTGGGCCCACGCGTGTATTAAAGGCTTACTCCGTCACCCCATATCGTGTAAGAGTTTGTTTTTCCGTAACATTAATAGAAAAAAGACAATAAAGATTAAATTTAAAAAAGAATGTATTCATCAATTTTTCCACTCAAAAATATCTCTCCCCAACAAATCTAAACTGTAAAAATCATACTTTTTAAGTAGCCTTTTTAATGGTTAGAAAGTATTAACATGCCTTTTATATATTTCTAATACACTCCAATGAAACTCAGGGACATGACTGCTGAATCTTCAAATCTCTTCCTTTCCATTAAACTTGGACTTAAAACATTGTGCTTCAGTTGCCCAGAGGCAATTGAGTTCATATGTGTGTCTATGTGTCTGTTTGTACAATAGTACATCAGGTTTTTCCTCTCTAGAGTTAACCAAAGTATGCATGATGCAAGACTGCATTACAGGTAAGGAAAATCATGATGCTAATGCTAATGGATCAAGCAATGGCGGGAAGGAGAGACCGGTGAATCTAGCAGTTATTTATCTACCACTCTCTCTTTGTCTAGGTTAAACACAAGGAAGAGTAGCAAAGAGTAAGAATGGACTTATTGTGAGATTGATGTTTCTCATCTGCAGTCAAAGTTAATGCTATTTAAAATAACCATTTCTTCCCCCATTTTTCCATCAACTTGACTTGTGCCTTATTTTTCTTTTAATCCACATATTCCCAAAAGATAACTGCTCTAGATGAGGCTGGTTCCTTGCTGTCACTCTCACCTTCCTTACCTTGACGCTTCTCTCTCCCACTTTTAAACTTTACATTATGGCTCTTGCCTACCACTTCCTCAAAGCTTCTCATTCCAGGGTCACACTTGGTGTTTTTTTTATTTGTCCTTGAATTTTATCAAATGTTCACTCCACTGTGATATGCTTTCAGCCCATGTATTTTATGACACACACTAACTTATTTTCTTCTACTTCTCTATCTCCATTTTGTGCTAATCAAAACCTATCAAGATTTTGAAGATAAATACTCCCTATTCAGTGTTCTCTCCTTAACCCACTATTGGTCTTATTGTGCATCCTGCCTGAAGCATTTTCTCTACTCCCTATTATACTATCGTTTTTTAGGCTGGTGACTTCCACATTTATTTATTCAACCCAGATCTCTCCCCTAATCTCTTGACAGATATATTCCTTTTATTGCTTACATATTCTTTCTTGGTGGTGTTATTTCCCAACAGAGAAGGAAGGCAAAGTGGGCAACATTACTAATGAGATTAGTCAAGCACATTGCTTTTTTTACCATGCTACAGAAAACCTTAAAGCAGAGAAATTGCATAACCATGACATGAGGCTGAATATAAGAATGATAGTGGGGAAAATATTATTATCCTACGGAATGTCATATAATATTTTGGTTAGCATCTTCAAACAAGAGGTGACTAGGTCAAAACCAATGGTTCCCTGTAGGCTTAGATAGAAACATTTTAATCCATTGTAAATTATCTATTCATAAAGGAAAATATAGATAAACTGATGTGGACACCAGCCCACAGTGTCCACGTCATTATGGATGAAATGAGACATTCACATGGACTACCGAGTCCGGTGAAGAAAAAGGGACAGTGTGGCTTTTCTCTCAAGGGGAACAAAAGCCTCAGCCCTTGCTCCAATGAGCTTTATTGCCTTACTGGGCATATTACATGAAGGTCCTCATTAACTATGCACAGGTTTGCTTTAGGTGGTTACCTTATACAGAAAACAAAGGAGAGGATGCTGATAATCACATCACAGAAGAGGGATATTTGCAAATGAAAAGGCAAGAGTAGTTGAACCGGTTACACTCCTCCTTGGAAGGTTTAGCATGGATTTTAGGAAGTTATTTTGCAGAACTGTTTGCCACTCAGGGCTGGGCCCACACCACACAGAATGGTCTTCCACAATAAACTGTATTTTATTAAAATTCAGAACATCTACTAAAAAACAATATTATTAATCAAAAACAAGCCACACCATGGTGAAAGAAATACATTTGTTACATATGTAATAAAAGGGTGCTCATTTATAAAATATATGACAAACTTCCAGAAATCAATCCTGAAATGACAAATAACAGCAAAATAGGCAAAAGAATTTAACAACATTTCACACTAAAAGGAATATAAATGATCAATAAAATCATTTATTATGGCAAAACTATCAACCTCATTTGTTCATCAGAAACTCCAAAATGAACTAAAATATAATGTCAATCTCAAAACTAACTTTTGGAGACTTTGTGTGCCATGGCAGCTATGTTCAATCATGTCAGAAAATTATGTGCTAATTATCAGTAAAATTAAAAATAATTATACCTTTTTACCCAACAATTAAATTCCTAAATACTTACTCTACATAAATATGTACTAATGTGCACTAGAGATATATTTGTGAATATTTTAAGCAACACTCAAATTAATAAACAAAAACTTATTATAATGTAGAATTCAATTAAAATGAAATAAATAAGTTTTGCTATACTCATATAATGGAATAGTATTCATCAACGAAAGTAAACTACCTCTAAGAATGTGGTGACTCTTCTATTATTCTATTCATTTAGTATAAAAATAATCTGTTGTTTGGGAAAATATAATTAGGTGGAGAAAGCTACTGATACAGGGTGTAGCCAAGAGGGCGACCCCCAAAAGGGATTTGGAATGGGGCCCAGGACTCAAGGTGTCTAGGAAATATTGCAGAGACATATAAGATGTCCTCACCCCTTCCCCCACAGGTGTGAGTTGGGGGAAGGGACACATGGAACAGGTCATGTAGGGCTGTTTTGTACAGCCACAGCCTTGCAGCTAATGCATGGCATGGTCATTTAACATATCTATAGCCTTTGGCATGTCACCTGGAAATGTTAAATAGCTGTGGCCATGCTTGGAGCCAGGGGGATGGAAGTCACTTTCCCCCAAGATGTAACTGGGGGGCAGGTCCCCCGAGTTACAGCACCTGTGTAGGAGCTTGGAGAAGATTGGCTCCAGGACATGGGGCCATACCTGTGCAGACTTATGATGGCAGCCCTGTAAACTTGGAATAATACAGGGATGCTGGCAGGTGTAACTGATTGCAGGAGGAGTCAGAAATGGGGATACAGAGGAAGATTGGCATGGAAATTTAAACTGAGACATGGCAGCCATTAGGGAGAGAACCACGAGGCTTAGCCAGAATGGGGACCCCTGCAGCCATGTGAAAGAGAGAGCCATGTGCTTTTGGGAGAGTGCAGACCCCCTCTTGGCTTTGCCAGGAAGAGAGAGCCACATAGTTTGGCCAGAGTGCAGACCCTTGCAGCTCTGGTGGAGGAAAGAAGAGACTTTGCTTGGAAAATGGGTACAAAGAACTTTTTGCCAGTGGACCGTGAGAAGGTGCCACATGGCTTTGGATTAATTAGAGATCCTGCCTGGACGGCAATACAGCTGACAGTGCCAGCGGCCTGAAACATGGACGTGTGCTCTTTTCCTGAGTTAAGGTACCCTGAATTAGGGCAGGGGGAGAAGGAAGCACTGTGGGCATTTGTAGTTATCCTAAAGGACTTTGATATTTTAATGGGGGCATTGGGTCACTACTTTAAGTCTGTATAGCTTTAAATAAACATTTCCTTTCTTTTTCACAAATCTCTGGCATTGAGAGATGTCTTTCCAATCAGCAGTGGACAGTCGAGCCCAGTAGGTGGTCTGTTCAGTATTAGTATACCATCCTCTGGAGTCTGGAGTCTGGAGTCTGGGAGTCTGGGTATTAGTATACCATCCTCTGGAAGCTGGAGTCTGCAACACTATGAAGTAAAATAAAAAGAAAGTGGATAACATAAATGTCTGGGTATTACTGCCTTCTAGTAGGAAGTGATCAGGATGAACAGTCAAAGGATCCTGGAATACTTAATGTTTTCTTTTTTTTTTACACTGCATAGGTACTGCATGGGTGTTTCTTTTTCAATATTTTAAGATGTATGTTTTTATGCTTTCCAATGTGTCAGATTAAATAGTAAAAGTTTAAGATATTGTTATTGTGTGTATGAAACCATAGACATATAAGATTCAGGTCCAGCATTTAAGTACTTATTTAGAATAGGAGGAAACATAAACACAAATATACAAACACATCAAGCTTACATCACTATTTCTTTTTTCATATTTATTTACAATGATTTGCTTAAATTCTTACTTTTAAACTAGTTTGTGAATTTCCTAATCAGCTCTTTATTTACAAAGCTGTTGTCATAAAGTAATCAATCAATACACAGAATAATGAAGTATTGAAAAATATGGAGAATGCATATAAAGTATTCTAAAGGATCAGGAGGAGAATTTTTTTAGCAATGGACTCAAGGAAGGTATTAAGGAGGTAGCATCTTCCTTAAATGGGATTGGGAAACAATGTAGGATTTAAGAAAG
>PVKM010039469.1:0-13754 GCA_004027735.1 Carollia perspicillata | reverse complement strand
GCTGCGGGGATCCAGGGCAGAAGCAGGGAGACTTGTCAGAAGGCCACTGTACGAGTCCAGGAGGATGGGGGAGGAGGGGGAGATGCAATGGACCTCAATTATGAAGTTAAGGTGTGTGATCCTGTAGGGACATCAGCTGCTCTGGGCAGAAGGTGCCCAATGCCTCTTGTTCCATCTTCAATCTCTGAATTTGGCGTTCCGCTCCTACTGATTTCCCAGTGTTGATTACTTGAACTCTCTAAGAGATTTCTAACCAAAATATCCAATAGCTGTGGGCATGACACTTGACTGCTCTGGCTCCTGAGACCTCATTTTAGAATTATCAGGGAAACATCTCATTTGCTGATCTTTTAGAAGCATTCCAAGAGATGTGTAGGAAAGAAACTTATTAATGGGAAACAACTGTGTAAATTAGGAGAGTCTCATATACTCTATAACATGACTTATTTTGCTAATGTTTTTACAATGATCCTCATTCCATGCGCATCAATACGAAATATCTCCACTATTGCTTTTCCTTTGTCGCCCAATCCCTGCTGTTTCCCAGTTTTGCCCAAGTTTCTCTCTCCTTATGTCTTTCCCATTTGTTATTCTGTTTTAGCCCCTGGAGTCCAGTCCAAGGGTGATATGGAGGTGATTGAAATAACCTGTCGGGGAACTTCCCTGCCTCTTCTATTATCTTTGCAGGTCATGTTCTACACTCTTCCCTACACCATAAGTCCTTGTCTGAACAGTTGGCCTCCTTCCCAATGCAATCTCATCCTCCTCTTCCATCTCACGGCCTCTGATTCTGTTACAGGAATCCGATGGCTCCAGAATTTCCTTACAATGCCCTACCAAGTCATTCTAATTTCTGTAGATTGGATGAACCATTTCTATATGAAATAGTCTCCCCTTCTTTCCTCCTATTCCAAACTTTCCAATCTTTCCTACCACCTTTCTTCCTACTACTCTGACCTACCCAATTCCTCACTCATTGAGCAACTAAGTATTTATGCCATATAATATTACTGACCTCCATATATATGCATGTCTTACCTCCTAATAAGACCATCTTTAGACAGCCTCAGTCCTGAGCACAGTACAAGACTCGTGGTGCATGCAGTAACTATCTGCGAGGTCGGCACGGCTCCTAAAAGACAAACAGGAGACCTGAAGCTAGGCAGGCGAGGCCTTAAATCCCAGACCCTCTAAGCATTCGCTGTATGATCTTGGGTAAATTATTAAACATTTCTAAGCCTCGTTTTCTCAGCTTAAAAAGGTTGTAAAGTCCCTACTGAGACTAACCACAGAAATAAATTCTCAATAAAGTATAGCTATTATAAATATTACTGGTATTGTCATAAACTAATTGTCACTGTTCATCCATGTGAACTTCAGGACTCACTTTGCTGGACTCAGCTGGGCTTTGCTGAGCTTTGGTATACTTTGCTGTCAGTTAAGGGAACTGATCTAAGTCAACATATTTCAAATGCTTTAAAACTGTGTTCCTGCCCTGGCTGGTGTAGCTCAGTGGATTGAGCGTGGCCTGTGAACCAAGGGGTTGCAGTTCAATTCCAAGTCAGGGCATATGCCTGGGTTGTGGGCCAGGTCCCCAGTGGGGGCCATGTGAGAGGCAACCACACATTGATGTTTCCCTCCCTCTCTTTCTCCTTCCCCTCTCCTCTCTCTAAAAATAAATAAATAAAATCTGGAAAAAAAACTGTTCCTTCCACATCTCTTATAAAATTTCACATTTTTTTCTTTAGCACCATTTAAAATGATAAAAATTTGATATTTTCCTTAAAAAGTGGTGCAGTCATTGGGGCAAAAAAGATTCTTTATTATCAAACGACATCCCAAAGATGGAACTCAGAGAACTAGGTGTTCTCTCAGTTTCCCTCCAGACCTACTGTTTGGCCTCATTCTAAAGGTTTTGTGTGAGAGATCCTTACCTCTGTCTACTTTTTCTGTCAAGAAATGATACTAGACTTTGGTTGCCTGGCTCTTCTGTGTCTCCAAAATCTCTTTGTACATAAAAGTCATATTTCTGTCACTTAGACATACATGGGGGCCCATGGACTGTCTTTCTTTTTCCCTGTTATTTGCTGGATAGGCTCAGTCCTTACACTTAAAAAGGATCAGCACATGTTTAGATAGTGAGACATCCTCTCTTGTAGAGTGTACAATGGATGGCTTCACTCCTCAAGTTCAAAGCAACAGGAACCATTGGCTCCAGAGGGTAGGAAAATTTACACATGGTAAATACTGTTGATTCCCCTTGTCCAGAGATTAATTTAGAAAAAAGGATCTGTTCGTAGGGTGAAGGTGGTGTGCGATGATGGAGAAACGAATGGGGAGGAACCGATACTCAGGAGCCACCATTAATGTGCTACCGTCACTATCCTTTTGACAGGTTTACAATTCAATGCTATTGATTTATCATCAGTTTTTCAGCTGACTTCAGAAGGCGAGGTTTCTGGGCTTTGACAAATAAAGAGTTTGCTAACAGACAGTTCTGTTCTAGCTTTTGCACCCAGGAAGGAGTGCTTGAGATTTGCTGAGTCGGCCTTCCTTCTCTGTTATATTAATGTGCACTGCACCTTGGGCTGGATGGCCTGGAAGGAATTAATAGAAAAGGAGGCATCTGTGAGGGTCTGAGGTTGACATCCTTGGTGGAAGGAATGGCTTTGCTTAGAGAACATGACATCCCAAAGCAGCAGTGTAAGAGCTGAGAGGGGGATACTCAGGATGCACACGAGGACTTTGGAGCAGGGATGGGAAAATGGAGGTTTATAGTCACTAAGCACCTGCCAAGTGCCAAAGCTTGACCTGTATTATTTCATTTAAATCATATAATTTCCAAATTAGAAAGAATTGAAATGCACAGAGTTCAAATAATTGGCCCATGTTGATACAACTGGGAAATGCTGCTGGGGTTTTTATCCCAGGATCATTGAAAATCCTACATATTTTCCTATAGATATTTTAGTGTATGCATGTTTGTTCCCAGTGACAGGTGCTGGATTGCTAGGTTCTCCAGCTTAAGGGACTTGGATGAATGAGAAAAGGCTTGGATATGACCTTCATCCTGAAGTGGCTCATCACTCTACCTTCTTACTCTTGGTCCTAGCTATTTGTACTTGCAGTTCCTGCTACAGCACTTCACCTTACCAGTTGGTAATGATGGTTCTTGATATTGGCCCACGTATATACATAATAACAATAATGACATAAAAATCCATGGATTTATTCTGTGCATATTCCTCCTAGAGACTAATGGGAATTTTATACCACTTGAACATTTTTTTCCCTTTGTGAATCTAAGTGTGCAATTTAAAAGATACTGTTCTATTTATCTACCTTTCTCTCCTGGTGGCTTTTTTTAGAATTCATAACTAAATAATAGATATTTACTGCTCAAAGTTAATGAAAAGAACCCATTTCTCTTCATTAGTGCGAGTAAACCTTTTCTGTGTTGTAGTGGTGAGGAAGGCTGGACTCAGATTCAAGAGAAGGAATATGCTGAGATCTAATCTTGTCTCTGGTGCTAAATTACTGCACAACTTCAGGTATGTTCCCCCTGTCCAAGCATCACTTTTCTTGTCTACACACGAAGGGCAGGAAACACAGCATGGTTCTCAAAGGTGTTTAGAGAACAGAGCCACAGGTAGTTTGGGTTCTCTTTTCCCATGTGCAGTGAAATTACTGTAATTCTTACGTATTACCTGGAAAGGTTTTTCTAGCCTAAAGTATTCTATATTTCTTCATTTTCTTAATCTCCAATGGGAATACTATGTAAAATATTTTAAAATCTATATTTGAGCAGGATAAAAGTAATCTAGGTCTACCTCCCACATTATAGTAAAGGGCGAATCTGTCAAGCTGAGCAAAGACGCTTGATATCAGGTGTGCTATTAACTAATTTTTGTAATTGCCTGCAGGCAGAAAAGCAATAGAAAGAGCTTAAAGTTCATGAAAATTAATGCGAGGAAATGTTATAATTTAGAAATTGTATTCGTAGTGTTTCTTTTTTCCATGAAGACTGGGGAAAGACCTCATGGATTTGTTTATAGAATATAATGTGATAATGTGTGTAGAATATCTAATTGATTGCTCACATGTAACAGAAGCTCCCTTAGAGTTATCCCATTTGATTTTAGAGGCAGATCATCTCTGTTGAGCTCTGAATTCTTTAAGAATAAAGTTTGAGAACCAAGGGATTAGATGTATCTTAAGATCTCTGCCAGAATTGGCATTCTCTAATTCAAAGATTGCTTTCCTCTAGGGCAAGAAACCAAGACTCTGGGGAGTCTGGAGTAGCACTGGCAGTGAGGGCTGCATTGAAGATGGGGATGGGATATGCCAGTTAAGCAACTGTCACAGTTTTACCCACCAAGGCCTTGACTCAGTCCATTGATTATGTGAAGGCAATTCTTGACATTCCAAATTCCGTGCTGTCTGGCATTACGTACAATGCCATCTGTCAGCTCTGTAGCTGGGCACCAATCTATGTGAGATAACTTAAAGAAGAAAAAAATTAAACAAGAACTTCGCATTGAAATAAACTTAGACAGATGCTGTTGGACAAGCATCTTGCTAGGCACTGGAATGATAAAAAGTTGAAGCTTTGCAGACTTCTTGCCCTCAAGGAGATACAATCTAGTGGCTAATACTCATGTGAATGCATATGCATACACCTAAGGTTGGATGAGGTAACTACTCATTTGGCCACAAAACACACTAGGCAGGACATGCTTATTTTATACAGGAACAGCAGAGTTGTCTTTCCCAGACTGAAGCTGTTAAAATTGCTTTTTTTTTTTTACTTCATCTCCTCTGTCCCTACATGGAGACATGGATGCATTTGCTGATATGGAAGCTCAGAAGGTCAGGATGCCTGTGTATAATTAGTAGATTCTTCTTCTGACCCAGGCTGGACATGTGGCATAACTGAAAATAGATGTGATACATTAAACCACCCACACTTTGGGATTGTTTGTTACACAGTGTAACCTAGACTATACTAACTAATGCAGCTAGAAGGAAATTGTTCTCTTAAATTGTTCTCAACCTTCTGCAACCTAGATCTGACTTTCTTTATTCCTTCAAAATGTATCATAGAGAGGGTACTAATGATCTCCTATTTTTTAGATCCTAGAGAGTTTTTCAGGAATTATCCCACTTGAACTATCTGTGGTATTTGATTCTGTAAACCCTGGAATTGTCCCCCCTTGGCCTCTAACACCACACTTCAAAAGAGCAGGGAGCAAAACATCCTGGGGTGTTTTTCTTTTAATATGAAAAATATTTACAACAGCCTGTAACATGTTCTAAAATTAATAAATAGTTGCTACACAACTATATTGACTGAGTTAAATGGTTAGGACTCAACTATTTCTGGTAATGAATAGTAAGTACCTTAAAGAGGTTCTCAAGAAGTTGATTAGAAATGTCTGAAACTGAGTCACCTTGGTAAGTAATATAAAAATGCTCATTTTTATTCCTTAAGAATATTAAATTCAGATGAGTATTTTCTTTGCTAATTATACAACAGTGAATACATTCTATTTAAAGGTAATAAAATAAGTTTTATCACTATTATATTTATAACATCATTGATCATATTTATAACCTCAGTAGAATCACCAGTATTTTCACTCTACGAAAGAAGGACGAGTCAGAGAAATAATGATTTTGTCAATGTGAAAATTCCCTGAATATAGAAAAGCTGAGCAAGAAACAATTGGTCTGTACCCATAAAATGTCTTAGGTAAAATACTGCTGTTCCCTGAAATAGAACAAATATTGAATAAAGGACACAGACATGTAGTGTATTCATTTTTGCATTTTACAAGAGAAAGCCCCAATTTTGTCATTTGTTCTTCCCTTTCAGAAGCCCCATCCATTCTCTTTCTGGCTGATCTGGTTTACCATTTACTAAGTCCTCCTAGTGCACAAGTGTATACAGGCACTGGGCCTATGCAAACCCTAAACTTACAGAAAAACAGTATTTCAGACAAACACCCAGTCTAGTCTGGTAGATGTTTGATGTCTGTACGAATGAGAACAAGAAACCTGTTGACCACACATGTACATTTTAAATTTTTAATGCTTATTGTTAATGTGTGTTTTTATGTACATTTTTAAATCATCCTAGAATCCTTATTTTTATTTTTAAATCCTGGGTCTGCTCACTGAAGTTCTCAAGGAGCTGTTCCCACCTTGCAGAGACACTTCAGGTTTTGAACACAAGAAACAACCCTGCTGCCTTGTCGACATTTATCTTCTTGATTCTAACCTCCATATTTGACTCATTCAGTGTTTCAGTCCTGCTTCCTTTCCATCCTTTCCCTTGACAATTGACCTTATTGTCCATCTTCTGTGTATATCTTCCTTTCACTCTTCCGTAGGAATCTTTACCTGCCTTTATCATTATCTTTCTTCTTCCAATTTCATCTCCTTTTGCTTCTGGCTGCACCTCCACAGCCCTCCAAGCCGTGCACCCATGTGTGCTCCCACGGCCGGCCAAGTGATGGGCAACGTGGAACAGAGTTAGGGCAGCAGGCAGAGGAAGTAGCTGACATCTCACACAGACTGGGACAAACCTAGAAATCTCTTGCCTAAGATCAGGTATTTGAAAAATGTTTTCTGACTATTCAGAGTCTAAAGCCTCCTGAGGACCCAGCTCTATTAGTAAAGGGGGCAACTACAGCTATTGCTTTGTGAGGATTCTCACAGCCAGAGCAGAGAACTGGAGAGAGCCAGCACTGAGGAAACCAGGGGGTTCTGCCTTTGTCTGGGCTAATGTCTGGGGTCAAGATCATGAACACTGTAGCTGATGTTTGAACTCACAAGCACTTAGAATGTATGTCCTTGTGTGTATTCATTCCATATGCATAACAGGTCTGTCCAGAAGGTACGCAGCCATATAATATGAGAAATAGAGACAGTCATTGAAGAAGATACAAGGCACATTGTACAGAGGACAATGACACCTCAGTCCCCTTTAAAGTAGGCCCCTTTGGGACCTCACATAGTTCTAATCACCATCAGCTGTCCCATTGTATTTTCATGAACTTTTCGATGGTCTGAAATCTCTTCCCTTTCAAAGGTGATTTTAATTTTTGGAAAAGCCAGAAGTTGCAGGGTGCCAAATCTGAAGTGTAGGGGGGCTGAGTCACCTGGGTGATTTGATGTTTTGCCAAAAAACTCTGCATGAGATGTGATGCATAACTGGATGCATTGTTGTGATGAAGCTGCCCGTCACCAGTTGCCTATAGCTACAGCCTTCTGAATCATCCAAATAGTTTCTGTGGAAGAATGTTCAAGCTTAATGCAAAGTTTGATGCAGATTTGTTACTCTACTTGCTCAGTCATTTTGAATGTGATGACCACACAGTACACATGCTCACTCAATGGTGTCTACTGCCCCCACTGACTAGTACGGTGAAGTTGTCATTGTTCACAAATATGCATTCTATTCCACTCTCCTTGGCTTCCAGGTAACATCAATGTTGCACAAACCATTCTTGTTATATTAACAATGGCTGGGCTTTTTCCAGGCAGACCTTGCACACATGAACATTAGGTGCCTCTGTGTACATGTGTGAATGCATGAATAGGTATACACACACTTCTGCATGGGTGGGTACAGTACCACCCATGCTTGGCTATGCAGGTGTGAGGATGTGTTACATGCTTCTGGGAAAGTGTTATGTATGCCAAGAGTCAGCACTTAGTAAATATTTGCACAGTGAGTAAATTATTCCATTTGTTCAATTCCATAAATATTTATGGAATAGTTTAATGGTAATTACAATCATAATAAGTAATAATAATGTAAACAAGGGAAAACTTCCACTAGAATATTTGTGAAAAGAGGGGTTTGCCACAGT
This sequence comes from Carollia perspicillata, assembly GCA_004027735.1. Lineage (NCBI taxonomy): Eukaryota > Metazoa > Chordata > Mammalia > Chiroptera > Phyllostomidae > Carollia > Carollia perspicillata. The sequence continues at coordinate 5,877 of PVKM010039469.1, read as the reverse complement.
ATCTGCTCACGAATCTATCCATGAGGCAGCAGCTGCTTTGTGGAAATATAAATCCATCTTGTTCTTGTCACTTTGCACCTGTGCTCACTCTCTCCTGCTCAGGGACCAGAACTCTGGGCCCTTGTTTTCTTTCCATCAGGTGTGGCTACTATCACACTGGTCTCATATTGGGCAGGCCACCCCTACTACCTGGGCCTCTAATTTTATGTAACTCTGCTAATATAGGTAGTTCTGTTGTATTGTCTAAGAATTTTTACTAAGGTTTGGGGGATAACAAAGGGGAATTACAGCATTGGGACTAAGACTCTTAATATTGGATGCTAAAAAGATTTTTTTCAGCAATGAAGGAACAAAAGAAGCCACGTCACTCACAGGGGTCCTGTCATGGGTGGGTATCTGAGAGCCATAACCATTCTCTAAACGCTTCAGAGTGCTTTCAGTGTCCTCTTTGGAAAACCCATATCCATCTGCAGGGGTTGGTTTCACACTAGGTCCACCCTATTCCCCCTACCATAGCAAACAGCAGCCACAATTATGCACAATAGTATACGCTTCCCAAAGACTGAATTGTTCTCTCAGGACCAATGCATGTGGGACTTCTGTAGAACAGGTCTAGATAGGTGATTGAATCCCAAGGTCCCTTTTCACATCTCCCCACCAGAATGAAAAATTATACATGCCCTATTCTTCTTCAGACTTCGGTCCCATGTGGATAAACCTTGGGCTGAACACCGCACTACCAGCCCCCTCCACCCATGCAGGCACGTGCATTGCCCCAGGACAGATAATAAATCTCAGAGACACTACAGACTCAATCAATAAAAGAGAGTATCTACAGTCTGCAAGGATTTTTCCTGTGCCCAAGGGGGAGAGTATTTCACACTAGAAAACAGCTTTCCTTTCTCCTCTAACCTTCTCCTTTTCCCGTCGTGCATTGTTCCATGGCAAGGGACCCACTTAGACATGTGAAATGGGGCTCATAACAGAGTCATTCCAAAGGGCTCTCATTCATTTCTGTTCACCTCCAATTAGCTTTGCAAAGATGAGGAGCATGCCTTCAATGTATAGTTTTACCATTGCCTTGGGCCAGACCAAGTTCTCAGTGTGGCCTTTTTCTCTGAGCAGAAGGGAGAGGTATACTGATACATTTCCCCATCTATAGAACTTCTTAGGGAGCAACAGGGAGCAGAAACTCTTCTGATTGTAACTAATTTCACCTTAATTCATCTAAATGTCTATAATTTACAAGGCGCATTGATGGTCCTCTGCACCTGAAATCTAAAAAACAACAACAAAAAACAAACCGTCTTAAAACAATGAAGTGATCTCATAGATTAACATGTTGTTTCACTTAATGAATGAGCTGGGACCTCGGGAGCACCAGAAATTCTCCTCCCAAAGGGCCTAAGAAGAGCTGTCTCAGGGGTTTGGAGTGTATCTTCATGGAGAAGATTTACAGGGTCACGGTCTTTCCCAGCCCTTCTAGGGACAGTCACATCAAGTTGTCAGTCCTGTTATTGGCCGTTTTGACTTGACCTTACAGCTGTGCATCTCAATGATCTCTAATCCATATGCTGTTAAGGGGCTCATGGGAGAATCAAGGCTTTTCCTGGAGAAAACAGCCCCCTTTTCATTCTGTGCAGTGGGCTGGCGTGCTTTCCTTGAGAACCACGTAGATAGAACAGGGCAGGGAGCTGACAGTCTTAGTTTACTTCTTAGAAGGTCATGGTTAGATTAATAAAAGGCTGCATTGCCACTTGAAAAGGAGGCTTTAAAGATATTTAAATCAACCAGGATGTCTTCTGTGTGGCTCCATTATGTGACAGGGCATCAGGGATCGTGTGGCGGGGAGAAGACAGTGGCAGGTCGAAGGCACAGGGAGCAGACATGGGAAGGCTTTTATGAGGTGTATAAATTTTGCACTTTACATATTTAATAAAAAAGCTGTGTCTAAATTATGAGAGTATTGTTGAGAATGATGCATGGATTTGGGGGACCTTTAGTATCTGTGGGTATTTTAACTGCAAAGAATAACTCGACTGGCATTTCTTTGAGGGGGTGAGTAGTAAAAATCACAAGGGGCATTCAGAGATGCTTTCATTGTATCCACTCATCATCTGAAATGTTAATACAGTCAGGATTTACTGAAAGAACAACATACTACTATATATTAAATGCTGGGAGTGTTATAACTTGGAAAGTTCTTGGAAACTATCTATTCAATTACATATGTTCCCCCAGAAATTCAGCTGAGATTACCGGCATTGCACTTGATAGAAGTGATTTCACACTATTCCCCATTGCAGGTAATGACTTCTCTGTTTCCTTTCACTTTGAAGCACAGCTCATGGGCTAGTTATAAATCTGAGTCATGGTTATATGGGATTTCTGCAGCTGAAGAGAACTCCAACTGAGTTGCCTGGGAGAGGGAAAAATCAGAAGCCTTTGTTTGGGCTGCACATGTACCTGATTAACACGGCCATGCTAGAATTAGTTAATGAATTTGTCATTATGCAATGAGAGACTATTGAGTTTACAATCAAAGTGACAACAACAAATACAAAGCAAAACAGCAAATGCGTCTGAGTCTTGGCTGTGTCCTTAGTTCTACAGCCTCGACAAGCCATGTACCTTACCCAAGTCTCAGGGTCTTTTGTAGAAAATGGGCTAGTTAAGTAACAGCATCATTTTGAAGATAATTAGGGGAGTGAATATGTAAGTTCTGTATGTCTTATAAATTACAATGGCTAATTAGAGCCAGAATTTATTAGCTCAACCAACATTAATTGAGGCTTTTGTGGGCACCAGGTATTGTGTTAAGCACTGTGTCAGAATAAAAAAGGTGAAAAAGACACAGCTTCTGCTTCCAGGGTGCTTGCAGCCTATAAAAATATTAATGGTTTGTGTTGAGAGGATGCTGAACACTGGGTAAAGCATAATTAAAAATAATAAACAGGCATAAAAAGGAACCTCATGCAAGAGAGCCTTGGTGTAGGCTGATTGTAAGAGCTGAGGTTGAATCCAGACCTACTAAGGTCCTGGTGGATTTTGGTGGAAGCATCAGGAAGCCCTAAAGGCATAAGGGTCACACTTCTTTTTTCACTAAGGACGTAGCCTAGTGAGGATCGACGGCGTGGACTCCTCAACACCCCGCCACTCCTGTGCGTTTCAGAGGCACGCCACATCGACCTCTGGGTCTGCCTGGGTGTAGCAGGACTGTAGTGTCGCAGACACTTCTGGTGACCTCCAAGCATGGTCTGTAGGCAGTACGAGGTCTGTACAGCCAGAGGCAGACGACCGTGATAGGGCAGCTAAGTCTTGGGCTTTAGCAGGAGAGAGATCGCAGTAGCTTTTTGAAAATAATTTCTCGTCTAAGATTCTTTAGAAACTGGCTATCTCAGTCTAGAATCCACATGTCAGGGTCTGTTTATGCTGTTGGGTTGGTGATTGATTCAGTCCTGGGAAAAACATGTGTTCAGGGGTGGAGGTGGGTATTATCTTTAATTTCTACAACAAACTGTATGTTGGGTGCTATTATTATTTTCCTTTTAAAGGCCATACCTAGAGGCTCAGGGACATTAAGTGAAGTGCATTAAGGTCATACGGCCTTATGCAATTTGAAGGGGAAGTTGAAAGCACAAAACTCTGCTTTGGGAAAGTCCACTGGGGGGGAGGTGGCTTCTTAAAGGAACTATGAAGAGTGACAAGGCACCCTGCAGGGATGGGAAGGGCCATACCAGGGCTCAGGACCCTTTTGGGTAAAGACTCAATGATGGCCTCCACCAGGTGGGACACACAGGCGCATCCATGTGATGCCGGTGTGATATTTTAAGGAGTCTGCCCTCCGTCCTGTTGGAGATGGGGATTCATTGGAGGTTTTTAAGTAGATGATGACAAATTGGGGTTCTGAATTAGATAAGCCCCAAGGACTGACTGTAAAGGGGAAAGACCTAATGTAGGGAGTCCCACAGGGCAGTTGACACATTGGAGGATAAATGAAGAGGTGACTGAGGCCTTACAGCCTCCTCCTTCTTTATATTTACGTAACGGTGTAGACCAAAGGAAGTGGGTGTACATTTTAAACACCTGGAGGGGCTACAATGGCTAAGGGGACCAACAGGGCCCTGTCGGAGGTGAGGGGCACCTCGTTTTTGACCATTGGAGGTTCATTTTCAGTTTGGAATCAACTATGATGATACCTGTCCTACCAGAAAGAATGTGACTTACCATTGTGTTCTTCCATGCGTGCACACGGACATGCATGCACACAGACACACGTGCACACTCCCACCTACACACATTCACGCCCAAGGCAGAACATCTTCAGGACTCTCTAAAGTAGGCGAGTGTGCCTAGCATTTCAAAGATTATTTTCATTTTTTATTTTTATTGTTTTGTATTTTTTGCATTATCAATTATACCCCTTATACCCTCTTCTACCTCCACCCACCCTCTACCCTGGCAATCACCATACTGTTGTCCATGTCCATGAGTCCTTTTTCTTCTTTTCTGTTTTGGCTTGATCTCTCCATCCCACAAACACCCCTACCCCAACGAAGATCACTTTTAAATAAATGTCCTTGACAACTCAACATTAAAGTGACAACTTGAAACAATTATAGCTAGAAACAAAATTATTTCCATTGTTATTCATTGCCTTTTAAAGGAAAATGACATTTCCAATGTTAGTTACCTGGGACCAGAATGGTGTGTAACACACAGATCTCTTGCAGGATCCAAACAAGGAAGAGGAAGAATGTGGGTTTTTTTTTCAAGTTAAGAGTTTTCAATATAATTTAGGAGTATTGTTAAGCTAATGTTAGGGTTACAGGGCTAGAAGCCTTAACACCAGCCCTATCAGACCGTGGAGTTGAGTTCATTGATTAACAATCTTTTAAAAAATAATGCCATTAGTTATCATTAAAATGTTTATTATGCTTACAAATAACCTGTCAATAATGCTAATCTCAAGATATGGGGGGCTCCGAGGTGATTTCATTGGCAATCGGTCATAGGCTGCTTTACTGAATAGTTGACTGTTTACCTTGGAAGGATTAGTTGGCTCAACTCGAGTTCTAGGACGGCCAACGACCGATAGAGCAAGTTGTTGAAGAACCTATTCACCTAGTACTTAGTCAACCGCCCCTCCGAAAAAACCCAAACTTCTTTTATTCACTTAGAAAGTTTAAGACAATGATTTGTGTTTCACTGAGGCTGTCCTAATGTTCTGTGCATTTTTTGTATTATGTTTGGTCAATTTGGAATTTCACTATAATATGTAGCATGAAAGTCCAGGGTTTTAATGAATGTGTGGGCTTTATTCCTAAATGCATTCTAAATCCAATCTTCTGCCCTTTCTACTTTGCTCAGTCCATGAATTTACTTTCTTGAGTAGGAAAACAATGACAGATTTGTGACCAAAATCATTGGTTGATTTTGGTCACAAATTAGATGAAAAAATGAAGACCTTCATAAGTGAAATGATGGAAAATGCAGAGGGAACCAGTAGTGATGAGAAGAAAACTGAGTCTCAAATCAATGGAGTGGACCAGAAGGAAGAAACAAACAGCCAAGCAGAAAAGAATGGAGAAACAAGAATTCAAAAAAATGAGGAGAAGCTTAGGAACCTCCAGGACACCTTGAAACGTTCCAACATCCGAATTATAGGAGTACCAGAAGGGGAAGAGGAAGAGCAACAAGTGGAAAACTTATTTGAACAAATAGTAAAGGAGAACTTCCCCAATCTGGCAAAGGAAATCAACTTCCAGGAAGTCCAGGAAGCTCAGAGACTCCCAAAGAAGTTGGATCCAAGGAGGAACACACCAAGGCACATCATAGTTACATTAGCTAAGATTAAAATGAAGGAGCAAATTCTAG
>PVKM010039468.1:0-13754 GCA_004027735.1 Carollia perspicillata | reverse complement strand
CCCCCCCCCTTTCTTTTGGTCTGGTCACACATGTTATGTAGTGAGGGATGGAGCCTTGGGTGTTCACCAGGGCGGGGCAACCCAAGTCGGGGTTGTGATGCAGTATGTGGGGGCGGGGTCCAAGAAGGAACAATGGCACTTGCTCTGCTCTCTCTTAGATTTCAATCCCCTCTGCTGCTTCCCACAAGCAAACTGGGCCCTTCTGGCACTGATTCCTGGGTGGGTGGGCTTGTTTACATTTTAGGACCCTGTGGGTCTCTCCAACAAGCTCTCCTGTGAGGCTGAGAGTCTCTTCCAGCACCTCAACTCCCACAAGTGTTTTCAATCGGTGCTTTTAGGCTTTATTTCCCAGTGCTGAGGCTCTGGGTTGTGCGGTCTGTCTCGCTCCCCATTTTTGCCTGGTTTATCTGCGCAAATGTGTGCCCACGGTCAGCCAGCCACCTTTTGCACCTCACTGGTTCTGCTAGTTGCCTCTCCATGTCCAGGGTCTGACAACCGCTGCTTTTTCCTGCCTTGACTCCTCTCTGGTGGCCACCGACTCCACCCCTCTTACCGGTCTGGATGAATGGTTGTTGAACTTCTGTATAGGTCAATTTTCTGTCTGTTGGTTGTTTTTTGTTTCTAAATTTTTGTTGTCTTTATTTTTGGTTGTGCAAGGAGGCACAGTATATCCACCTATGCCTCCATCTTGGCTGGAAGTCTCTAATGGTTACTGTGAAATCTTAATATAGTAGAATTTTGAAAACTTTCAGTCATTGTAACTTCTCCACCAATCTTGGTGTTAATTTATGCAGCAAACATTTATTATTTTTCATGCTGGTGAAAGGACATAGCAGTGAGGATAAAGAAATGAATACACAGAAAATGCCTTAGCCTGCATAAGCCTGATCATTATAGTAGATGGAAATAAACCATGTAAGAACAGTAAGAAAAATATTAATATGACATGTGGTTATAACTGTGTAGAGAAAAAAATAATCCAAGGAAGGGATACAAAATATTAATAATAAAATGGTGATTACCAGAATAGGCCCACTTATCACCTGGATATTACAGAAGCTTCACATATTTGATTATATACCTATTTCTTATTTGTAAATATTTATAATAGCTAGAATGCCCTGTGAGTTCCTAGTACATTCAAAATAACTAGTTCTATATTTTATATATAATCAATCAAATTACATATTGAAGATAAGCTATAATAACAATAAAAATGAGTTCTTCTTTATAAATTTCTACTGCAGAACTCAACTGGAGTCAAATTATAACATCTCAGAACTTTGTTTTCATTGTTCTGAAGTAAAAACTGGCTTTTGTTGGCTCTAAAAAGTAAAGTATATTAGGTCTGTCTGGAAAAAATCCAACCCTTGTTATATAACAAGAACAGTTTGCATGACATTGATGTAAGCTGGCAGCTAAGGACAGTGGGTTGGAATGTACATACATAAACAATGACAACTTCACTGTACTAGTCAGTGGAGTCGGTGGATGCCATTGAGTGAGAATATATACTGTATGGCTGTCACATTCAAAATTACTGAGTGAGTAGAGCAACAAATCTGCATCAAATTTGGTGTTAAACTTAAACATTCCTCTACAGAAACTATTTGGATGATTCAGAAGGCCATAGCTATGGGCAACAGGTCACTGGTAGCTTCATCATGACAATGTGTCTGTTCATTCATCATGTTTTGTGCAGTGTTTTTTGGTGAAACATCAAATCACCCACGTGATTCAGCCCCCATACAGCCCAGATTTGGTGCCCTACAACTTCTGGCTTTTCCCCAAACTAAAATCACCTTTGAAGAGGAAGGGAGTTCAGACCATCAATGAGATTCAGGAAAATATGGTGGGGTAGCTGATGGAGATTGGGAGAACTGTGTGAGGTCTCGAAGTGCCTACTTTGAAGGGGACTGAGGTATCATTGTCTTATGTACAATGTTTCTTGTATCTTGTATCTTCTTCAATAAATGTCCCAATTTTTCTTATTACATGGCTGGATACCTTCTGGGCAGACCTCATCTAATACACTGGTCCTGGCCTATGTGTATGCATTTTAGTTTCCAGAGTATACCAGACTTACATTTGAAGAGTTTTTGGCCCATTATGTTAGGTTTTGCTGATGTTTTAGGGAAGAATATTCTTGTTTCAAGTTAGGATAAACTGGAGCTGACTGGAACCAGGTACTTGATTAGATACTCATTTGCTTGCATTGCATATCCCTTTTATAAATGTATTAGGTTCCTCAGGACTTCCCATAACTTTAAAATTCCCATAACTTTGGAAGTAGGCCACTTCCAAATTTTAAAAAACTAAATCATCTCATGAAAGATGAAAATACTTCTTCAAATATATGACATTGAATATTTCCCAAGGCTAAATATGACTAGTCACTCTGAACTCCATTTCCAAATTCTGTTGCCTTCCCACATCTAAAACCACATCTGTGTTTCCTTTTTTCTTTCTTCCCCTAAATAGTGCTGGTAAATGTCTAACAGTTGGCTCTCAGGGTAAGACCTGATTTATAATGTTGACCCATTTCTGTGTTATAACTACTCTTGCCATGGATGATTTCAAATTATCAATATCACGTCACTGAGAGTGGAAGTGGAAAGTCATGCTCACAGTTGGTTCGCATGAGTCCATTGTGTGAGATCTAGTACAGTGACATAACAACTATTTTGCATCTGGCTGAAAGGCACACAGAATTTTACCTGGAAATATCTTCAGTTTAATCATTTCAGGCAGCTTTTTTGGTTGTAGTTGAGAAGATTAGACATAAGATATTTGGATCTGGAATCTAGTTTATAAATAGGACAAATGCCAAGGTACAGTCATTGTTTCATGTCAATAATAATGATTATTAGTGATAAATTGATACCCCAAAACAAAGAACTAAGATTTCTTTCAGTTACAAATTCTTTTATTTTTAATCCTCACTGAAGGATATATTTACTGATTTTTCAGAGAAAGAGGAAGGGAGAGAGAGATACACACATAGAGAGACAGAGGGAGAGAGATAGAGATGAGAGAAATGGAGACAGTGAGAGAGAAATATCAATTGATTGCCTCCTGTACGTGCTCTGTCTGGGGATTGAACTTGCACCCTAGGTATGTGCCCTGATGGGAGATGAAACCCACAACCTTTTGGTGTACAGGACGATGCTCCAACCAACTGAGCTACCCAGGTAAATCTCAGTCACAAATTCTTGATATTTAGTTCCCCCCAAATATACTCTTAACTGATAAAAAGTATTATTTTTTCATTGAGAGGTAAAGGGCTTATGAAATTTTGTTCTTAGCATCCCTACACAGAAATAGTAGCCAGTTCAGTATCAGCTGGCCAGCACATGATTAACCTAAAAAGTATTATAAACATAGCAATATTTAATTATAATGACATTGGGTAACTTTTATTGTTGAAGGAGAAAAGTGTGTTTTTCTTGAGGATAACTCAAAATGAGCTATTTTGAAAATTTTATACAAAGTTTCCAATAATACATGTTTTCACAATACTGGCAAACAAAGTCTAGAAATAGCAACATTTTAAACTTCCAAAATATTACACAGTACATTAGCTTCAATTTCATGCTTGTCAATTATACATGAAATCACACAATTTTTTTGCCGCTGCACAGATATTCCAAGCGTAGTCCCTGCACATGACTGGAAGAGAGTAGATAGTTGAAAGTAGCTTTTGAATAAGCACCACTGATAATCACATGGAAACACGAACAATACATACAGAATATTGCATGTGCTGAGTTGGCAAGGAAGAGACTATTCAGAAAAGATTTGTTAATATCATACTTATTAAAAATGTGAGGTATTTTAATTTCAACTATAATTACTTGAAGTATGAATTGCAGATAAACTGAAATATAATATTTTAGTTCTGTATTACTTTTTAAATAGATATTAATTTACTTGATAATCCCCTTCTACAAGTCCTATAAATATATTCGAAAATTAAAACTGTCTTTCATTTAATTTTATTGGCCTGTCACCCACCAAAATTTTAAATGATTTTCTCTCAGACTAGCCAAAATTTTCCATCAAAGTCACTAGTTTAAGACTCCTGTTGGTGTCATCTCAAAAGAGACTGAGCTTAATAGTATTAATAATAATGAGAATAATATTTTTATTATAAAGTTATTTGGTGATTCTAGAAGTTTTATTTTATGCATATGTGGGAAGAAAGAAAGCTTGTGATGTGTGACTAGTTAGAGATAAAAGTGTAGATTTTTTATTGAAATCTTTTTTTCAAATTACAAGAAAAAGTTTATATACAATAGAAAGTTCCAGAGATTAGTAGAAGTGAGCCAGTTGGGCTGTGTAGGCTCAACAAGTTACAGAAACAGAAGAAGGGCCCTTGGAACTTAGGAGAGAGAAAGGCAAAGGTAATGCTCCCGAGGGGAAAAGAAGAAGAGAAAGACACAGGCCTGCGGCCAAACGGGAGAACACACCTAAAGCATTTTGTAGAGCACTTGGTAGAAAATAGCATATATTTCAGATCCTATTACTGGAGCCTTCCCCCCAGATTTTAAGGGTACAATATGGAATTTCCTTTGAATACTTTGCTCCTTTTACCTTCTCCTTAAATGTTGGTGTTTTGAACATTCCCACAACTTAACATCATATTTTCTCTTGTTTCACATCAAGTAGAACTCTTACCTTGTTCTCTATATGTCTTAGTTACACTCAGTCTTTTGCATTTTCATGGAAAGTATAGATTCAGCATATCAAATTACACATGCACAAGAAGTGGCACGGGGGTAGAAAAGTGTGCTGGGGATAGAGGGTAGGAAGAGAGATTTGGTGACTTTGTTGGGCAGGTGTTAAGTACAGTGGTTGAGAGATCTACACCTACAAACTTGTGCTGCCCTGCTAAGTTGTATCAAGCAAGAGAAAAAAAGCAAAAACTAGATGCCCCCTTTTCCTCTAATAAGTGCAGCTCCTCTCTAAAGTTGTTTCCCTGTAGCAGCTAATTCCACCATGTCTTCAAAGACCATGTTGCTGCTCCTTAGCTTGTGGGGTTATTCAAAAAGAGGCTGACATTAGAGTCCAGATTTCCTCATTCGTTAGAAAATGCATGCTTCGCTCTGTGTGCTTTCAAGGCTACGTTGTAGAAGAATGAAGCTGAGTAACATTGGCTACGAAAAGAACAAATACGCTTCACTCTTTAATTCTTTCTGATGAGACACTAGACTCATTTATGGCCATATTTCCAGAAATTTCCATTTTAGGGACTGTCAATCAGGAGCAGTATTGAAGAGCTAAATGTGTGCATGTCTGGACTCCAAGGCTGCTAAAAATGTTCCAGCTGCCAAACAGAGGGAGCGCATGTTTTGTCAGCATGCCACTGAGGGGTAAATGAGGACAGCCAGGCTGGGCGCACTGCCGCAGTTGCCTGTGTGTGTTCGCATCACGCCATAGGTTTCCCTTCCCCCAGTCAGCTCCAGTTTCCCCCTTTTATGTTTGATACGTACTCATATATTTAAATTGAAATGTAACTTCTTTGTATATTGGAATATATATTTAGGTGTGTTTTATGTCTCTTTTGAGATAATGATTGTTAGCTTAAAGATCATCTTTTCTTCTCTTGTCACTCAAGCGATCCGATTCACAACAATGTGAACTATGGAATAAGGCTATAATGCAAGGCAAGGAGTTGGTTAATGCCCTCTGCTCCTGGCCGGTGGACAGGCTGTGGCAGATTGTGATCTACTAACTAACTTTCAGATGTAACCGCTTCATAAAAGTGATAAAAGACAAACTGTAGGACTTATTCAGTATAAAAATCCTTGTTTGAGACCCTCCCCAACAACAACAAAAAATCTGTGCCCCTCATTATAATAGCTGAGGGAAAAAAAAAGGAAATAGCAAGGAAAGTAGCCTACCTTTGGTCTTAACTCTGGTTTAGGGTGGGAAGTCTTCCTTGATATTGAACCTCAAACTAGCACTCAACTTACATTTAGGTCTTTAATTTATTTTGAGTTTATTTTTAAATAAAGTATAAAAAAAGTGGTCTAGTTTCATTTTTTTTGCATGTATTTGGTTTTCCCAACACCATTTATTAAGGATACTGTCTTTATGCTATTACACATCCTTGCCTTCTTTGTCATAGATTAATTGCCCATATAAGAGGGAGTTTATTCTGGGATCTCTATTCTGGAATAAAGTGCTTCTTGACTGTCAGGTTCAGGGTGCAGTTGAGAGCAGAGCTGGCTACCACACTGAAAACAGAGGGATTAAATGAAATGTTTACATACTGACTGTTGAGATACACTCATTCCTCCAAGAGCCTCCTGACTTTGAAACATTAGCAGTCAGAATTCATATGCAAAGAAGGAAGAAAAGAAGAATATCCTGTGGGCTTTTTCAGCTGTCAATTAAATACGCACAGACACAAATGTCATGGGTTCCCCAACAAGATGGTTTAGCCAAACTACCTTAAAATAAGCTTACTGTCAATAAGTCCCACACATGGACATGGAATTCCAAACATCTTTTAATGCCCCATTCTTTTTTTTTAAATTGATTTTAGAGAGGGAAGTAGGAAGAAAGAGAGAAACAATGATTTGTTGTTCCACTTTTTTATGCATTCATTGGTTGATTCTTGTATGTGCCCTGAGTGGGGATCAAACTGACAACCTTGGCATATTGGAACAATGCTCTAACCAACTAAGCTATCTGGCTGGGGCCTCAATGCCCTATTCTTAGATGAGAGCTAGCAGCCAAGGATCACCATGCAACACTGAGGACTATGAGAAAGTTACCAAAACAAAGAAACAGAAAAGAGCATTTTCAAGAAAACAGACCACACTAAGAAGAGAAAACTGTTTTTTAAAGCTATTTTTATATTCAGAGAGATAAATTAGATAGTACTGCTATAAAAGAATAAGATGCTTTATTAAAAGAACAAATTAGAAAGAGAAGCTGTTTTAGAAAAATCATTCAATTTCTCTCTCTTGTGTTTTTCTCCTTTGCTACTCACACAGTACACTTCTGATGCTTCTAGTCACCAAATGTGCAGAGTCTTTTCTCCACACCAATTTGTGACAACACCAGCTGGATGATCTGTAATTTAACTTCATTCTGACACTGTCTACATGAAGATAAAGTCAGATCTCACAGGTCAGGGGCTCAGTCCCACAGATCTATTCCCACCCCACTTCAGATGCCAGTTCCAGCAAGTCCCCAGGTTACCCACCACTCCTGCCCGATTTCACTACAAATCACCAGTTTCCACGTACCCCACTTGAGTTTCCACTAATTTTCTAGAGCAGCTCACAGAACTCAGGGAAACGCTTATTTACATTTACCAGTTTTTAAAAGGTATACTAAAGGAACAGCCAGGTAAAGTGGTACATAGGGTAATGTATGGTAGGGTCCGCATTTATCCCTGGGGAGTTGGGGTACATTATTGTCCAGGTGGACATGTCCACCAACCTGTAAGTTCTCTGAACCCCATACTACTGAGATTTTTACAGAGGCTTCTTCAGGTAGGCATGATTGATTATTAACTCCATTTCCAGCCTCTCTCCCTGCTTTAGAAAAGTGGAGTGAAGCTGAAAATTCTAAGCTTCTAGTCTTTCTGGTGATCTGCCACCATTCAGGAGCCCTCTAGAACAAAAGATGTTTCTAGTGACCTTATCACTTAGGAATTTATGTGTTTTAAGAGTTTCGTGCAGGGAACCCAGGCAGAGATTGACCAATGTATATATTTTCCATTATCTCACAGGAGCCACTGGAAGTTATAGAAAGAAACTAGAAGAACTTAAAGATAGAAATAAGAAATCTCCCAGAAAACAGAGGAAAAACACAAAGAGATAAAATAAATAAATAACAGATTTAAGCAAACCATGGAAACTCCTATTTGGCTCTTTAACTTTTACTGAGTTATGATTAACTTTTATAGCAGTTTGCACATTTTTAAGTTGTCTCAGAAAAAGCTCTCTTCTCATTTTCAAAGTCCCAAAACTGAATTATTCTATACATAATTTTCTTCATATTTTAAATTCAATAAGATATTGTTTTACTAATGTATGCTAATTTGTTTATTTCAAACATTTGGTACCAGAAAAATAATTAACTTTTTTCCTTCTAAAATAGGCACCAAAAGAAAGCAGCTTGGATAGAATAGCCAACGAGATTGAAACATTTTATTTTTAAACAGCTTTCCTAAAATTTAATTACTTAATTTAATTGGGTGGGTCTTTGATGTTTCGGAAATCTGTTAATAAATGACATTGAAGCCCTTAGAGTGTTCTTGCACATTGTCTCATGTGTTCCTTTCCAGCATCAGCAAAACCAATATTATTTTTCCTTTCTGAGGGTGAAGAAGTTCTCAAAGGTTGCTGGCTGGTCGGGACTCCTTCCACAATAAGATGTTTCAAACAGGTACATTGAGTCTTCACTTTCTCAATAAAGTAAGGACCTGGTCGTAAACATTTTCTGTATTATTTTTTCACTTCATGGCATCATTCAAAGAGTTATAGGATTCTGACAAAATTTGATTTTCTAAAGAAGGATATTAAGAAACACAAAGCTTTTATCTACAATCTGAAGGCAAATTGTCAGTAAGAACTAGATAATATATCCTCTGAGGGCAAAGACCATTTCATTTTACCTCTCATATCTCTTCATCACTCTAGACCACTGATGAACATAAAATAGATATTCGATGCCCTTTTGGTTAAATAATTGACAGGAGTTTCTAAATGGACTTTATTGTTTTCAATTTTACATGGATTTTATTGAAATTTACTACCTGGGTAATGTTAATTTGTTACTGTACTAAGATCTATAATTCACATCTCTGCTGGTTAATAAGTTTCCAAAAGTTGTTGAGCAAAATGAACATCGTTCAATCAGTCACAAAAGTCAGAAAAGCCAGTAAAAAACTTTACTTTGCTTATTATTTTATTTATCAGTTTATTGATTCTCTCTGTTCTGATATTTCAGTTATATGAAACTCAAGTATGCTTGTTTTTTTTTTATTATTAAAAAAGCCTGGACAATCATTTCAACTAACAATTTATTCCATTCTCAACTTCCACTAGTATAAAATGTGCATTTGGAGTCTCTCCATCAACAAATGCATCAAACACCTTTACAAAATAACAGAAACAGATGTTTGGGGCTTACTGAACTTTAAATACAAAATAAATGATCATGCTCTGCTACTCACCCTACTACTCACGATGTTTTAGACTGTTGTTCCACCTTTAAGTAGTTATACCTTTGTCTATAAAATAGAAACATTATCTCTTGAATAGTTTCAAGGAATAACCAGTACAATCAATTTTAATACTAAAATGTGTGTGGTTATGTAATGAGTCATAATTGATTTTAAGAAAAGATCAAGCATCAAATTGAATGTGATACATTATTAGGCACTAGAAAGAATGTTAAAATTACAGCCTTAGAAATGATTCCCCCATAAATCTTCTAAAAATTAGGTTAAAACCTTTTTAATAAAAGTTTTAACTATGTAGTCTTAAATGTTTAATAAAATATATTTACATCATACCAAGTAAATAATAAGAGTCCTGCTATCCATCTTAATTTGGTAACCAAGGCACCCAAAATTACTCAACAATTCATATAATTGTCATTAATCCTTCCAAATACACCCAACTGTGTGTTTAAGGATGAC
Source organism: Carollia perspicillata (assembly GCA_004027735.1). Classification (NCBI taxonomy): domain Eukaryota; kingdom Metazoa; phylum Chordata; class Mammalia; order Chiroptera; family Phyllostomidae; genus Carollia; species Carollia perspicillata. The sequence continues at coordinate 4,090 of PVKM010039468.1, read as the reverse complement.
AAGTTACCATTATGGCCAAATTACGGTTGCTTGTTGAAGACATATGCAAAATATTTATAATGGAATAAAGAACCCACATAATGCAATAGCCTTGGTACAAATATATTCTATAGCTCCCGCTTCTTTTAATTTTTTATTTAAGGGGAAATGCAACTGTCATATCATGTTCAGCACCAAAAAAGTAAAAATTAGTGTTCCCAGACCTGCTTGGTTTAAATGTGCTTGCAAATGCTCTTTCTGACTGAATTTCTGAACTATTCCCTCTAACCTCCAACCCACAACACACACATGCACACACACACACACACACACACACACACACACACACACTTGAACAGATTTGGCTGTTGCAAAATGAGCAAGAAGGAAATCTATACAACTGTAGCAGCATTAGATGTTTCAAAATACTAAGGGTAATTGATATAGGTCACAGAGTTTTCTGTAGAAATTGGTTCTTTCATGTTCACTGTAATTCACTGAGCTATCATTTGGTGCACACCATTAAATCTGCTGACATCATGTAGGACATTCTTACAGTCATGTATTGGTGTTTCAGGACCTGTGTCATAGGTATTAAAGGTGTTGATATTTAATATCTTTAATTTACAATAGGTGGGAAAAGTAGGCAGCTCTGAGCAGTAGTGAACAATTGAACAGAGAGTATATCTGGGCTAGAACTAGAATCAGTAGATTCTGGTCCTAGTCTCTGAGTCATTAGATTTGATACAAAATGGCTATTATGTTTATCTAGGCTTTAAATTTATAACTGTGGAATAGTAGGACTAATAGTTATTCACTTTGTATTTCAAAAGATTGCTATGGTTCTTGCTTTACTTTATGATTAGTTATTTTCCAAACTTTGAAGTACTTTTATATGCTCCGAATTCTAAAGCATTCAAAATTGGCACATGATATGTATATTGTATTTTTTCATAACATTGTGTTTACTTCAGACAGACATGTTGAGTTGAGACACATTTAAATCAAAAATATTTTGAGTGATTAAAATGATTTGAATGTGCCATTGACCTTGAGTTTCAAATTAGTTGTTATATCAATTTTTAACCATACAAACTGTATTTTCCACCCTTTTTCAAACAGATTTTTTTTTTGTAATTAGAGGAAGTATGGGTTTGGAACTAGATTGGTTTGATTTTGACTCCTCTTCACAGGACACTTCCAATCCTCTGAGAATATTGTCAGCTCTAGCTTCAGAATTTGTCCAGTCTCACCACTTGTCTCTAGTTTCATTGCTACCATACTAGTCCAGTCTTCTACCTGGGCAATCATAACAACTCCATAACTGGTCTAGCTACTTCCATCCTTATCTTCTTATTTCCCATATAAGAGTGATCCCTCTATAATACAGAAAAAAATTATATCCCTTTAGTGCTCAAAATCCTCCAATGACTTCTCGTTTTATGCATTCTGAAGTTCGTTGGCCTACAAAGAACGACATGAACTGGGCTCCCTATCTTTCTGACCTCATTTCCTATTCACCCCATATGACACTCCACTGCAGCCCCCTTGGCCTCCTTGATATTCCTCAAACACACCAATGAATACTCTTTTGCACATGCTTTTTGCTTTGTCTCTTAATGAAACCCCCAATATTTCTGTGGCATATTCCTTCACTTCCTCCATGTCTTGACTCAAATATCTTCTTTCTTTTCTGACCATTTCTGCAAATAGCAACATAACAACTCCTTGCCTCCCCTACCTTTTTTATTTTTACTTTTCTCTGTAGCATTTATTTCCAATGAATATATTTGTTTATTAGTTTATACTCTTATTTTTTACTTCAGAATGTAAGTTCCATAAAGCCAAGGACCATTGATAATTTTGGTAGATGCAGAAAAGACATTTGACAAAACTCAATAGGCATTTATGGTAAAACTCTCAGAAAATAGAATAGAAAGGAACATCCTCAATCTGATAAAGAGCATCCATGAAACCTACAGTTAACATCAAATTTACATTGAAATGTTGAGTATTTCCACCCATAGACAAAGAACAATGCAAGGATGTCTGCTTTCATCACATCTATTCAACATTGTACTGGACATCCTGACCATTGCAATAAGGCAAGAAAAAGAAATAAAAGGTAAGATTGGAAAGGAAGAAGTAAAACTATATTTGCTTGTAAACACCATAATTGTGTACATAGGAAATTATAAGGAATCCACAAATAAAATACTATGAAAATAAGTGAATTTAGCAAAGTTATAGGATACAAGGTCAATATAAAAAATCCTTTGTATTTCTACATGGAAGTTATAATCCACTAGAAATTAAACTAAAGGAACAACTATATTCACAACAGCAGTGAGAAACATAAAGTACTTAGGGATAAGTTTAACAAAATATATGTAGTATCTACACATTAAAAATGCCAAGATGCTAATGAGAAAAGTTTTAAAAGACTTAAATAAATGAAGAGCTATATTGAATTCATAGATTGGTAGGCTCAATATTGTTAGGATGGAAATTCTTCCCAAGTTGATTCAGTGCAATCTCAATCAATACCTGAGAAAGCTTTTTGTAGAAGTTTACAAGTCAATTCTTAAATTTATGTGAGCTTGTAAGTGACTTAGAAAACACTTTTGTAAAATCAGCACAAACTTGGAAAAATTTTATTGACTAACTTCAAGACTTTTTATAAAGCTAAAGTATATCATTCTGTTATTGAAATCAGTATCCACATATAGCTCAATATAATCAAAAATAAATTTAAAAAATGAATCCAAGCATATATTATAAATTGATTTTTAACAGTTTGTCTTCTAGTCAAATGCTACTAGAAATGAACCATAGCACTTATACTATAAACAAAATTTTAATTGGATATTGATTAGAGACCTATATAAATATAAGAGCTAAACCATAAAACTTATAGAAAAATCATAAACATTCATTGCAACATTGGGATAGGTAATGATTTAGGGCATAAAACACGCAAGTCATAAAAAATGGAATTGACAAATGGGACTCTCAAAATTAAAAACTTTTGTTCTTTGAAAACACCATGAAAAAGTAAAGTGGCAAGAAAATATTTGGAACACATATATCTGATAAAGAAGTGATATTCCAAATATATAAAGAACTTTTATAACCTAGTTAGAAGATAGCAATTAAAAATAATATTGGCAAAAGAGTTGAACATTTTATGAAAAAAAATTATCCAAAGGGCCAATAAGCCCATTAAAAAATTGTTTGAAGTCAACAGACTCATAGATAGAGAACAGACTGACAGCTGTCAGAGGGGAGGGAATTTGGGGGCTAGCTGAAAAAGCTAAAGGGATTAAGAAAAACAAAATAATAACAACAAGCAAAAACACAACTCGGAGACACAGACAACAGTATGGTGATTACAAAAGGAAAAGGAGGATGAGAGGAGGTAGAAGGTACAGGGAGGATAAATGGTGATGAAAAGAGACTTGAGGTTGTGAACACACATTACAATATACAGGGTGTATTATAGAATTGTACAACTGAAACCTATGTAATTTTATTAACCAATGTCAATCCAATAAACTCAACAACAAAGAAAAAAAATATTTGATGTCTAGAGAAAACTGCAAATTAAAATCACAATGATATACATGTACAATCCCACTAGAATGGCTAAAATTATTTTTAAAAGCTGATATTGCCTTAGCAATATCAGCATTGTTGAGGATATGGAGCTACTTAAATCCTCTTATATTACTATTGGTAATTGAAAATGATATGATCACTCTGGAAAATAGTTTGTAGTTTACTAAGAGCTTAAATATATACTTACTCATATAACCCAAGCATTTGCTCTTTGATATTTGCCTGGGAGAAATGAATACTACATTTTATTGACTTTGTTAAAGACTTAAACACAATGTCCATAGCAACTTTACCTATAATAGCCCCTGAATTGATATAATCCAAATGTCTATCAACTAGTAAATGGATAAACAAATTGTGGTATATCCATAAAATAAACTACTATATCCAGGGAAAAAAGAAAGAATGCTACAGATTCATGCAACAACACTGAGAAATCTCAAAAATCTTATGCTAAATTAAAAATAAAAATAAAGAACAGACTCCCCAAAAT
>PVKM010039467.1:0-13758 GCA_004027735.1 Carollia perspicillata | reverse complement strand
GATGACCTCCCTTCCAAATAAGGTCATCTTTGCAGGTTCCAGGTGGACACAAATTTTGAAGTGCAACCCAGTACAGTGACCTTAGCAAGCCATTTAAACTTTTCCAGCCTCAGTTTCTTCATCTGTATCTAAGGGTTATTGCGAAGGTGAAACAAGAGGACTCCTGAACAGGGCTTAGCACGGGCTTTGTCAGTCCATGAATGTTAAATTACTACTGTTTCTAATATGTGCTCATCTTCATCATCAACATCATCATCATTATCATTTTCATCAGCCACTGGGGTAATAGGAGCTGTGAGAGACAAAGAAGGCCAGCACACAGTCTCTGCTCTCAAGGAGTCCACAGCTTAGCTGTTGATACTGCATTGACATACCTTAAACACTGAAGTGCTGAGCTCTGTGGCACCAGTTAGAATGGCAGAGGGTCAGGAGGCCAGTGTGGAAGTGGTTCAAGTAGTCAACACAGAGGTGAATGTGAATGAGCTTTTAAAGGATTCCCAGCAGTGAGGGGGCCATCATGCAGCTGTTAGCCACTGCCTGGAAGAGGATGCTTCTTCATTCCCACAGCACAAAACCTCATCAGGGCCACACAGTCACGTCATAGGTGACACCCACGTGCCTTATGGTTGATGGAGTCTATACTGCTAACTCTAAGAGGCTTTCACTTCCCCCTCAGAAAAGTATATCTAGGACTAAAATAATGTTATCTGTCATATGGTGAAAAGTCTTTGAGGTTTAGGGTTCATGGGAGCAACCAAGGAAGGCAGCATTACCTGACCTCCTTTATTTATTAGAAAGGTTCAGACAAAGAACATCAATCATATAACAGGTGGGGCTTGCTGCTTCTAAATTTCCAATACCTGTGCAATACCAGCTGTGATGTGAAATCTGTAAAGCATGTTATTAGAATGCTTCTACCACTCTTAGAAAGCATAAGACGTTGATGAAAATTTTAGCAATGCAAAAAACCAAGAGTCAAGAATGTATACATTAAAAGCACATTCTGGAGCACTCAGGGGTTCTTGAATTGATGGAGCAGCAGGCACTTGCTGTGCTCTAGCCCTTCCGCCTGGGGAGACCTTGGAAAGCCAGCCACACTGTCAGCCCACCATCTATACCTCTCAAGTGCCCTGCTGAGGTAATTGGCTTTCGTTCATCTGCAGAGGACCTTGCCTTTCATGTTCGTGTTATAAATAAGATGAGTCTGTTCAGCAATGAAGAGGGGCTGGAAGGCAAAACTGTTCCTCTAATAATGATTCCCTGAGTGAACTAATCTGATTTGCTCTCTTTGACATGAAATGAAAGATAAATTGATTCATGTGAATGCATTTCCCTCTTAAGAGTGCATTGACTGAGCTGGGACAAACACCATACAGTCGGTGGTAGCCTAGCAGTGGGTTATACCCTTAATATTTAGATGTGACTTGGCTGCTAGAATTTCACATACAAAAAAGGGCTAGGATTATAGACCGGTCCACCAAACCTTCCATACTTCCAGTATATCTTTACTATACCTGATAATCTTAGCACAAATCATGGCCCTCCAAGCAAAGTTCAAATGTACAATGGCAATATAGCCAAATTTTTACAAGGGCTCAGGTACTAATTTCTTCCCACTGGATTACCAGATCATATATCCTGATGTCCATTCCGAAAGTATTTCAACTGTAATCTTTAGGTATGGTGAGGAATGATCAAGGAATGAAGAGGAGGGAGAGTGTTTCTTTCAAATTCCAAGGGTTGCCCTGATCCATGTGGCTCAGTTGGTTAGACATCATCCTGCAAAGTGAGTTTGCTGGTTTGATTCCTGGTCAGGGTACCTGTCTGGGTTGTGGGTTCAGTCTCCAGTTGGGATGCATATGAGAGGCAACCAACTGATGTTTCTCTCTCTCTTTCTCCCTCCCTTCCCCATCTCTAAAAATAATGAAATAAAGTCTTTTTAAAAAATAAGTAAAATAAAATAAAATTCCAAGAGTTAGAGGAAGCCCTTGACAATTCTTAAAAAAAGAAGTAAAGGAGCTCCTCCAACCTTATCTTCTGTACCCTTCTCCTACTTCCTGGTAAAAATAATAATGGCAATAATAATGGTGGTAGCACTATTAATAATAACAATGAGGATGATCCCCAACATTGACAGAGTTTAACGTGTCAGGCACTGTGTTCAATGCTTTACAGGTAACTTCTCATTCATCCCTGCCAACAATGTCATGAAATTAGTACTATGATTATCCCCATTTTACAGATCAAAAACTGAAGCCCAAGGTCACACACCTGGAATTCAACCTCAGGAGCCAGCTCAGGGGTTCACACCCTTCAGTAGTATCCCTGCATTTTCCATTCTTCTCATGAAGTTGAATCTCCTAAAACATCTTGGCAGAAAAGGGTTAACCACAGTCTAGGGGAAATTGGAAGAGACCAGGACCTGAAGAGACTCAGTGAGAGGCAGCTGCACCTGCAGGAGGAGGTGGGATAATGTCCCATTGGCAGCTATGGACAGCAGGTGATAACAGGCAAGAAACTCACAGAACAAGCTATTTAAAAGATTGAGAAAGTCAGGAAGCACCAGAGACCCAGAGACCGCTGTCAGAGGGCAGGAGGGGTCACCTCTGGACAGAGATTTGGAGACAGTCCCTGATGTTGGGTGTGTGGAAACACCTAAAACCCCAGGTGCTGGCACTGGGCTAAAGTCCAAGTCAGACCACCCAGCATGTGAGGATCGCTGCTGTTTCTCCTGGTTATTGGACAGGAGGTCCTCATGTCCCCCTGAAAATGGGCTAACCAGCGCCTCCCAAACTTCTCCACTGTGTTTGGGTGAATTTATAGGTTCCCAGGACCTACCCCAAACCCCTGACTGAGAATCCCCAGGTGTGCAGCCTGGGAGTGTGTTTTCACAAGAACCCAGGAGAGTCATGATCAAGGAAGTTTGGAAAACAAAGAAGGAGATTACTCAGAACCACACCTGCAAGTAGGGTTTAAGAAGGTTTAGCTGTGCAAAGAGGAGGGCTGTGGGAACACGAAGCCAGACAGGAAACCAAGAATATTGTCCAAAGATTTTAGGGTCACCCATTGTCCCAGTTTGCCTGGAACTGAGAAGAGTCCTGGCACATGGCACTTGCAGTTTTAAAACTGGGACAGTTCCAGGAAAACCCTGTTTCTATCATGAAACCACATCCATTCTTACAAGAAAGCTCACATGACCCCAGAATTCGAAACCTGTCTTCCTTTCCCAACAGAACCCAGCTCCCCTGGGCTCGAGAAGGAAAGCCCTGCTGAACAAAGTGCCGCACGTTAAACTGTGTGTGGCTGAAAGCTCCACTGGCCTCCCAGAGGCATTTGTGTTTTTTGAAAAGAGGAGCTGTGATTTATTTTGCCTCCTGCACTTTCTTTGTAGCTGAAATTACTGTACAGAATATCTTCAAAAATTATCAGTAAAACTTATAACTGCATTTCAGAAAAGAGATAAAAATACCTAATTTGCTATCTCTCTTAAGTTTGATGGAGAGAATAGAAATTTACACTTTGCTCTCAAAACTGTATTTTCCACTAGTCAAATTTAGATATTTTCATTGTCCTTTCAAAATAACTTTCATTTCTGTTTCATTTCCTTGCCCTCAATTCAGTACTATGACTTTAAGAAAAAATCTTTCCACACATATAGAAGTCATTGGGGCTTGCTCGGACAAATTAGAAAAGCAAGATGGATAATTAAACCAAATATTATATATAGAGTTAATTCAAATTCCAGAGCAGAGTTGGGCTTTACAAAAAAATGATTATAATAAAATATAAACAGAAATAATGGGATGACCCAAGCCTGTGAGCTGACATTTGCTGGGATATTTGCCTCACAGAAGGCTGATGAAGAAAGCACCTTAGGAGTGATTTTTCCCCAAAGCCACCAAGTCCACAGTTGGAACAGAAAGATAAGTTGACTAGGAAGGGATCTTGCTCTGGAGCTTTGAGTCCAGTAGGAAGAGAGAGAAGCCAAGTCTTCCTGTCACCTTCTATCACCATTGCTAAAGCTGAATGTCGGGTGAAAAGAGGATGGTAGCCACAGATGCGAAGCAGTTACAGCCTAGTGGCTTCCATGCACAGACTCTACCTTCATTCTGCCTTGGTTCGAATCCTGGCTCTGCCACATGTTACCTGTATGACCTTGGGCAAGTCATTCCACCTTTCTTGACCTGAGGTGAAATGGTAATAGCATCTACCTTTCAAGGTTGTCATGAGGAGAATTCATAAACTAATAAAACACTTAAAACTGGGCCTGCCACTTAATCAATGCTATATAAGTGTCTGCTTATATTAAGAATAATAGTACTAAGTAGTAAATAAGCCATAAGATCTAATGCACAGGATAATGAATACAGACAACAATATTGTACTATAATTATGTAATGTGATAAATATCACTACAATAGTAATCATATATTCGTAAGTGTATCAAAGTAACGTGCTCTATACCTTAAACTTATACAACATTGTGTGCCAAATTTCTTGAGTAAAAAAAGAAGACTGGGTCCTGGCTGGTGTGGCTCAGTGGACTGAGTGCCGGCCTGTGAACCAATGAGTTGCCAGTTAGATTCCCAGTCAGGGCACAGGCCTGGGTTGCAGGCCAAGTCTCCAGTTGGGGGCACACGAGGGGCAACCACACATTGATGTTTCTCTCCCTTTCTTTCTCCCTCCCTTCCCCTCTCTAAAAATAAATAAATACAATCTTTCAAAAAATGAAGAAGAATGGTAGAAATTTTGACATCTCTATCTTGAGCATATTGGTTAATTTAAAAAATTGCTCTGCGGCAGAAGCTGGGCAGTAGAGCCGAATGCGTGGCCTGCCAAGTCGTTCTGCTGGGTGCCCAAGGTGGTGGTTGTCTGAATTAATTGCAAGAATTTAAAAAAAAATTGGAAACTATCATGTAAAAGTCCAGCTTTCTAGCTGTTTTCGAACAACTAAAAAAGATCTGGCCACACGAGACTCCCATTCTATATGACCGCTGTCAGCCAGAGCTGAGTGGGGTCAAGCCACTAAATGGAATACAGTACGAGCTCCGTGACTTGCGACAGACCCCACTCAACCTGCTTCGCTGTAGGCAACTGGATTCATAATACTTACTTTAAAGCAGGTATTAATGAACCATGGTCCATGGATCAATTCCAACCAACTACCTGATTTTGTAGATAAAGTGTTATTGGAATATAGCCACACTCATTCATTTACGGATTGCCTATGGCTGCTGGCACACTGTCAGGACAGAGGGGAGGGGTTGCATCAGACACTGCATGGTCCACAGGACCTAAACTATTTAGTCGCGGACTCTTTACGGAAAAAGTGGGCCACATCCTGTTTCTATGGTATTATCTTTCAGTGGAAGGTTTGCTTAAAGATAGATTACTTTTGAAAGTATAAAATTCATTCAAAATTTGAAAATATGTTATTATTGTTTAGAGGGAGAGTAAATTAATCAAAGATCCATTATCTCAAATCATAAAAACCACTTAAAAGCTTTATCCAATTGCCTGTAGTTCCCTGTCTCTCCCTGGTGGCAATGCGCCTGAATTACAGAACAGTTCTTCAACTGCAAGACAAGGATTAGACGGTACTATCTTCACGACACTGTCTTTAAAAACAGACACTATTAAATTTTGGGTTTGATTATGGACATCTTTTTCTAGAGCACCATGTGAAATGGCCATTTCCTCTTGCTTCATTCGCCTTGAATAACTTGAATCTTCTTGCTTCCTCATTATGAAAATAAAATTGGGCAGAAGCATAAAAATCAGTGTGTCTCTATCACAATCATTAGGAAAACATATATAAATCATAATAGCAATGGACCAACATTTCTGCCATCATAAAGCTTATTTTTAATACATAGAATGTCATTACTTTACTAAATCACTTTGACATATACAGTAAATCCTCACTTAACATTATCCATAAGTTCTTGGAAACTGCATCTTTTCTTTTATTGTTGTTCAAATACAGTTGTCTCAATTTTCAACCCATCCCGGCCCCCCACCCTTGAACCTACCCCCTTTGGCTCTGTCCATGCGTCCTTTACATATGTTCCTTTTTTTTTTATAACTACCAATAGGATAGACATTTATTTTTATTTATTTATTATTATTATTTTTTTATTGGCATGTTTTTTTCTCTTTTTTATTTTAATTGTTATTCAAGTACAGTTTTCTGTCTTTTACTCCTGTCCCAGTCCACCCCCCCAGTGCTCCCCACCTCCCTCCCATTTCCACCCCCCTTAGTTTTTGTCCATGTGTCCTTTATACTTGTTCCTGTTATCCCTTCCCCTTTTCCCCTGAAATTCCCTCCCCTCTCCCCTCTGCATACTGTCATCCCATTTTCTATTTCAATGTCTTTGGTTATATTTTGCTTGCTTGTTTGTTTTGTTGTTTAGGTTCCTGTTAAAGGTGAGGTCATATGGTACTTGTCCTTTACTGCCTGGCTTATTTCATTCAGCATAATGCTCTCCAGTTCCATCCATGCTGTCATGAAGGGTAACTGTCACATGTTCCTTGATGACCCTTCCCCTATTATCCTTCTCCCCCCTCCTCTCTGGTTACTGTCAGTTTGTTCTTTATTTTAATGTCTCTGGTTGTATTTTGCTTGCTTGTTTGTTTTGTTGATTAGGTTCCATTTACAGGTGAGATCATATGGCATTTGTTCCTCACCACCTGGCTTATTTCATTCAGCATAATGCTCTCCAGTTCCATCCATGCTGTCATGAAGGGTAGGAGCTCCTTCTTTCTTTCTGCTGTGTAGTATTTCATTGTGTAAATGTAGCACAATTTTTTGATCCACTCATTTTTGATTCACTCATGATGGGAAACTGCATCTTTAAGTGAAATAATATCTAACAAAACCAATTTTACCCTAGGCTGATGGATAAAAAGATGAGTTAAATTCCTATGGCATAGTTCTTATCACAAAAACATCACTGGACTTCCAAATAAAGACCCAAAATGTTTCCCATATTAAAGGTTGAAATAAATGTGAGTTATACAAGTAAGTTAGAAAATGTGAGCTATAAAAACAAATAAGATAATGATTTTCCAACCCATTCATTCCAGCTCAGGGTCACAGATGGCTGGAGCCCATCCCAACAGCTCAGGGTCCAAGGTGGGACCAAAGCCTGGACAGGACACTCTTCCCTCTCAGGGCACATCACACCCACACTCACTCAGAATGGGACAATGAAGACATACCAATTCAACTCATGTGCACGGGTTTGGCATGTGGAAGGAAACCAGAGTACATGAAACATGGGGAGAACATGCCAACTCCCCACAGACAGTGGTCCTGGCCAGGACTAGATGTTATTGTGGGTTTTTTTTTCTATCAATGTTACAACACAACAATGTAAAAGGAAAGGACATTATTTGAGGACCTGCTGTACATAATAACATGTTTTATGTATTATAATATTTATATGTAGACATTTTTAATTCAGCTATAAATTCCTGCAGTACACAGTGTACATAAGCCCTCAGCTGACCCTGCCTTTAAACTTGGAATACCCATGTTACTCATTCTTATAGGCTCAGGCTAGAAGGCTTAGCCCATGCAGATAGACCCCAAATGTTATCTGGGCCCTCCACCAAAGTAAACTATTGGTTTCCAGGGATGGTATCTATTGACAACTTCTTTTTCAATTAGTCCTGGAGGCATTAATGCATTTAATAAGATGTGGTCCACTTCCTGTTCTTTGTCTCTATCAAACAATGATTAAATGGAGTCTCTACATGTTTTTTTTTTTCTGCAGGGAACTCATATTTACATTCTGCTAGATTCTTTTCATTCCTGATGACATGTTTTACATCATGAAGGTGTTACAGAGTCCACTCTTGAATATGCTTCCTATATAATTTTGCCTGTAGATTCTGGTCATAAAACAGTGCTCAATAAATATTTGTTGGTGAATAAATGAATGAATGTTCTGGTCATGGAGACAATCTCCCAGAACTGTCCTGGGTGGGCAAAAATGCAAGGACTTTATTACCTCCACCCTTCCTTCCACTCACTTACTACCCACCCCATGCTCAGCATACTCAATCAGTGATTGAGCGAGGGCAGTCCTAGGATAGACTGGTGGCATAGCCTTGGGCAAAGTAGCTGTCTTTATTGAAGGCATTCCTCAAAGGGGGCTGACAGTTGAAAGCTGCCTACCAATGGCATGCTCAGCAGCTGTGATAGTAAGTCTTTTGTTTCTGAGGAGGGATCAGGAAGCACATTACAGCATCTATCATGTGATGATTGCTCAGTAAAGGTCAGCCCTGCCCCATAAATAAATACCCAGTGAATGAATAACCAATGAATTGACTTCCGTACCATATGTTGCAGACATGCCTGTTTCTGCTTACCCATTCTAAAATTGTATCTCCTTGGCTTTGTGGAGATTTGGGGAAGCAAAGAGTGTTCCTTCCCTGTCTTCCACGCTCATCAGAGCCTCCATTTTGGATGACCCAGGCAGGCAGGGGTGACCCAGGCAGGCAGTCCAAGAAGTGCTGCTCTACAGCCACAGCTTAAAGGGCTTGTGGGAACTCTACCTGTGGTATTCTAGCCATCAAAAGCAAAGAACAATGTTATCTGTAGAGGGATATTTTGGAAATGGGGTTGCCCCAGTACCCTTGACACTGGGTCACAGCCTAATGCCAGGCAGAGCCTAAATATTCAATCCCCTATTATTAGCTTTGTTTTATTTATGAACTTTTTTTTGTTAAGAAATAAAATAAGTCTCACTAATGATCTCTAAAGTTGCTCCCAACTCTAACATTCTATGAGTCTATGACCCAAAACTTGGGAGCTAACACTCTTGGATGTTTTTCATGTGCCAGCTCTAGTACCCAGCACTTTGCATACATTACCTCATGTGATCGCCACAGTTTCCTCATCCGTGGAAATTAAAAGAAGTAACAGCTAAAAAATACTTCAGACACAGCCTGGCATGTAGGAAGTCTTCGGGAAAGGGTAGCTATTATTATTTTTACTTCTCTTTATTCCTGACAACTTGGAACTCACTACACGGCCTCATTAAGGCCCGCCCTTCCTTGAGAGGTCTAAGCTCCAGATATTTCCTGACTCTGTTCCATCTAATGTGTCTCTTCTTTCCTCATGGCTCTGGGTGATCAAAATAACTCGAGTTTTAGCCTCAACAAGTATTATGACAGCTGCATATTTACACAAATAGTTTTTGAAGGGGAATATTTCTGTTCAGAGCCAATTATGATGTGTATCCCCCCAAATCCCATTTTACCAGCCAACTCTTTACCGTCTTTCGTTATAGCCTGTATTTGTCCACTTTGAACTAAATTGCCACGTGATACGATAATTAAAACTTCACATCTGCAGCCTTCTGCAATAAACAGAAGCCAAGCTTATTTGTGTATAATTATGCCAATCACAGGCATGTTAGATACATATGTTATCAATTAGAATTGTGAAATGATAAGCCAAGTTTCTAGCATTTGTCTTATTCTTGAAAGGTGGGGAGATATTTCATAAACTCATGGACAGTTTTCAAGTGGCCGAAATAAGCCCTCAAAACTCTTCTCAGTCTCACACATCTGCTCTTCACTTTAGGATAATCATTTGCATCTTTTGTCTTCAACGTTGCCTATATATATTGAAATCACCTAAAGAACTTTTAAAATACTAATGGCGAGGTCATATACCCACAGTTTCTAGTTTAGTGGGTCCAGGTGTAGCTTGGGCACTAAAACTTTTAAAGCTCTGGTGATTCTAATTGCAAAAAAATCTGAGAACCACTGATCTGTACAATTGTCAAATGACCATAGTTTCATTCTTTGCACTATATAGTGCACCTTGACCTCTAAAGATTTACAAAATACCTCAAAATTTCACATAACTGTAGGTTCTACTATGTACTGAGTCATGCACAGGGAGCAATGCATTTCCAGAACATTCTGTAGTTTGGTATACTTTGGAGCGTTGCATAGTTATACAACTCAGTGATGGGTAAATAAATGTTCCACTAGACTTTAATAGGAATTAGAGGAAAGAAAGAGGTTCAGAACCACAGAAATAAATAAAAAATTAAATCGTTCTTTCCTGTGAGGCTTCTTAGAAACTTTAATAGACTAATGTGCACACAAATCTTCAAGAGGATTTCCTAAGCTCATTTCATCACAGAATCCTCCCATCAGCCCCTTCACCATCCCAGTGCCTCAAACATCTTCCAGAGCACTCTGCTGAGTACTTTGAGAAGCACTGGTTCAGGGGGTTTGTGTTCTGGACAGAGGAAAGGGATGGGGGTGTAGAAGGAAGCACAGGACACAGAACTGGTGACCACAGGGACCTCTGCTTTGGGAACAGGTCCCAACTGCTGGGTAGCCGACCTTACCAGTTGCTTAGTCTTTGTTACTCTTGCCTATTGAGGCCAACAGGAAGGCCCTTGGCTGCTCAGCTCTGCCTATAACTGAGTGATCAGTGCCTTTGTCTCCCAACCCATATGGGTTATAAAGAGGTTCCCACATGCTAGAATGATAAATTAGTGGCACAGGACATTTAGTGTCCCCTAAAGAAAGAGTGCAAATCAGTGCCTCTGCTTGGTTTCTTCCTTGGCCAGGGCAGAGAGGAAAGCAGAGGGAGAGAAAGTACACAGACCCAACAGTTTTGTTCTCCTGACTCCTTCCAAATTCTGGCAGCATGAGCCTGGGCCCACTTTCTCATCTATAAAATACAAATATATAAGCCGAAGCATGCTTGTGGAGATCAAATGAGACTACGTAGGTAAATGGACTATATCGATCAGGATGACCTATGCACGTGTTGGAAGTTAATTTTGTTATCATGGTTATTATCGTCGATAGGATTCTCTCACTAAAGCTATCTGAGTAATAACTCAGGGGACATTGTGAGAATCCTTCACCAAAGCAGGAGAGAGAGAGAGGCTGAGCTTGACTCAAACAGTGGGGGCTCCTAAAGTCTTTAGAACTGTTCTGTTTTACTTTTCTCCTCTGAGACCTTGAAAGTGAGCTGAACATTCATATTATTTCACTGTTTAATAGTCCGTTGCCTCCTCCCATTATTTCAAATGCATCTTATTGACAGATAGGTCCTTTGGGAGAGAACCTTAATGATTAATTGAGTAGAAAATACCACTCATCTTTCTGCAGGTCACGCTTGTTCAGTGAGGCTAACTGAAGCCACACATGTGAGTTGACAGGCTATGCACAGCCGTTTATTTCCCTTCAAATTTCTCTCACCATCCCATTCCATTTTTGCAGATGTGCCTGTGAACACGGCTGGGAGGCAGTTTCTACCTACCTTCACCAGACTTCTGCAGTTTTGTGGCTGCTCTGAAGCTCCAGTCCAGCCACATTTTAAGTCATGGTTCTTTTTATTAATAATCCTTTTTGATTATCTGTTTCTCACCCTATCCAGTTTGCCAGTTTGCCAGTATACACACTTAACTTATTCGCTAATTAGCATTGTAAATTGTTTTCCTTTTATTGCGCAATTTTGTATTGGATGTGTTTGTTTCGTTTCCCACCCAGTGGCTTCCCTCCCTTCCCCTCCACCCATCCTGTGTGGAAATCCTCCCTTTCTTTCTCTGATGCTACTTTCAGGCCACCTGATACCTGGCCCTGGATAGGCTTCTGTCTTTGATGGGCCACCCCCACGGGACAGTTCCTGGGAGTTTTTCTTTCTGCTTAGACCCCCCCATGTGGTGTTTGGTCTGACCTACACCAGCTTGCTTGGAGGGATAGAAATGCTCACACACTTTGAATGATTTTACGCCTAATACACAGAGAATAACATCCTTCTGCGTGGTAAATACAGCTGTGATAAGTGCCTCTGACTTCCAAGCTCATGATAATTACCAGAAGAACAACCAACTTCCCTGTGAGCATGTGTACTTGTGTTTCATAGCGGCCATCACATTGACGTCCCATCATGCCATCTCTGAGGAGCTTTGCTAAGCAAGAAGTGGGTGGTTGAGCAAACTTCTTGTCACTCAAAGTCAACAAAAAGTAAGCAAAGGTTAAGTTTCATTTTCAGTGAAATGCCAGAAGCCCCTGGGGGCCTTGGCATAAAAAAAGACTATTTGCTTTGAGGACTTAGGGGAAGGTCTTCCACCCAGAAACACTCTAAAAAGTCAGGGATCTATTATAAAATGTAAACAACAACATTATAGCTTGAAATATTCTATAAATTAAGCATAAATGTGCACACAGAACCCAGTTCACTCGGCCCAAGGAACCCCTGTCTCTCCACCCCCAACATCTCCACTGATTCTCGCCTTTCCTCCATGAGGTCTCTATTCAAGTATCGTCTTACCAGGGAGATCTCAGCAGAACCCCAATTTTAAAGAAACATCCAGATTTGTCACTTATCCTTTTATCTTGCCGCATATTTCTCATGTGACACTTATTACTGCATATCTTTGCCAGTGTGCCTTCTCATTAGAATGTGAGTTCCACAAGGGCACAGACTTTTTTTTCCGTTTTAGTCAAATAGGACAGTGCCTGACATGCAGTGAGCATTCATATATCTGTCAGATAAATGAATCAATGAGTGAAAACCAGGAATTGCTAAAAGCAAAGTGATTTTCTCTACTCCTCTTAGTAAATATTAAATACTATGTGAAAAGTAGTTAAGTTTATAATGTAAAAACAATACAAATATTTTTAAAATGGTAGACCAGGGCAAGTTTTAAAGAATAAGGAAAAAACTTTCAAATAGCATTGTGGTATTTCTTTAGTTATCCTGCTGTCTGAGATGCAGTGCAGTATGGGGGAAGGAGCTGGGGTTGGGTTTGGGGGGACAAAGACTCTCTCAGTTCCAACTCTGTCACATCCACACTCAAGCAGCTTTGGTTCAATCCCTTACCCACTGAACCTCCACGTCCTCATCTGCAAATGGAAATAATTGTTCCCACATTTGCAGGATTTGGGTGAAGATCAGCAATAAAATTTACAGTGTGCCTGGCACAGGATCACTCCTCATTAGATTAGAGTTACTATTATTATCTTGATCAAATTCGTTGAGTGATGTGTTTCCTTATTTAATTCAAGTAGGTGGGTGGTAGCATTTAGTTTATAAAATCAGCTCCCAGAATTATGTTTCTAGCTTTGGACAGTGACTGAATCTGCTCATTACCATGGAAGAGTGAGCTCATTCACTTTACAATTACAACATTAAGGTAGAGGCCAGGAACTGCTTGACTTTGCTGATACATGATTTGAAAATTAAAATACACAATAATGGCAGGGAGGGAGGGAGGGAGGGAGGGAGGAAGGAAGGAAGGAAGGAAAGAAGGAAGGAAGGAAGGAAAGAAGGAAGGAAGAGACATGTTTCAGCAACCTAGCTTCATAAATGGAGCCAAAGAAGGAAGCTATCCAAACCGTACAAACATCCCTGACCTTGGAAAAGAGACCTAATGCACACAGAGAACTGATGGTAAGTTTTTAATAACTTCCAACTCTCTGTGAGTCTGCTATTATTTTAAGTATTCCCCTTTCTGGCTATTACTAAATTTAATTATAAAATATTGTTAAGTACCTACCACGTATCAGGCCCTATGCTTGGCCCTGGGATAACAATATTTATAAGTCAAACCCAGACCTGTGCCCCCAGGACTAAAAATATAGTGGGAAATAGAAACAAATACAGAGGCCATGACCAAAGAGTGTGGTCAAACCTGTGATGGACAGGAAAGCAGCACGCATTACAGTGTTGGCAACCAGCTGGTTCTTACGATGGGTTGGTAGATGCATAGA
>PVKM010039466.1:0-13774 GCA_004027735.1 Carollia perspicillata | reverse complement strand
CGTGAGGCCCCTTCGAGGGTGCGCCCCAGGGAGACCGTCCTGGGTTGGAGGCACTGACACGGCGTGTCTTCCAGGAACACGACCATCTCCCTGCTGACCACGGATGACGCCATGGTCTCCATCGACCCCACTATGCCCGCAAATTCCGAACGGTAAGCGGCCGGCGGCCTCGCCCCATCCTGCCTCCCCCGTGGTGTCTCTGACATTTCTCCCCGCCCACAAGAGGATCTCTGTGGTGGTTTTCGTAATTTACTGTTGGAGAAGCATGAATTCAAACCGAAGGTGGGAGGGTGGGGGTGGGAGGGACGGGGAAGGAGGCTTCGTTCGGCGGCTTCCTTATCGAGATGGTAACCACTGCCCGCGTGCCGGGAGCACGCCAGGGCTGCACATCCAGTTCCCAGCAAGAGCCCCGGGAGCTCGGATTGGTGGTGTTAGCACTTCACAGATGGGGAAACTGAGGCATGGAGGCTGAGTGATGAGTGGTGGAACCAGGCTGGGGGACCCTATGTTAACCACCATCCCCCGTCCCCCTCAGGGAGGGGAGCAGGACATCCGCTGACCAGCACCCCTGGGGGACAGTTCTCCCAGTGGAATGAATCCCGGTCTTGATGAAGTCCCACGCCCCCAGAACTGCTCTCTGCACTGGGGAGGAGGAGCCTTGGCTAGGAGGTGAAGGGGAGGGTCTGGGAGGGGGTCAGCAGTGAACACATTTGTGAATGTAAGTCCACTTGGTAAAGCCCAGCTGTGTGTGGCCAGAGGAAAAAAGGACAAGGCCTCAGAGCCAGGGCCACTCCACCCCTGGCCGGCCCCTCCGCCCAGCAGCCCGCAGAGTCCCCAGGGGTCCCCACTCCACCCCAGCAGCTGAGCGAGGCAGGGTTTAAACTGCATTCTCCTCAGGGAACAGGAGTGTGCCTGGGGTTGGGGGCGCCACTTGGGTCTCCAGTCCGTGTCTCCTGGTCCTAAGTGACCTGTGTCAATCCAGTCCTCGGGGTGTCCCATCGACAGAGCCATGCCAGCTTTTTTGAGCCCTCAGGACAGAGCCGACACCAGGCAGCCCCTCCCACACTCAGCAGCCGGAGGGCTCGCAGCTGCTTCGTGGCAGCTTGGAAATGTTTGGGCTCCCCGTGGTCGGGGCCCCAGGACCTCCCCTGCGGGCTCGCCCCACCCCGGGTACGTGCGCACCTGGGCGCCCGGGGGTGGACATCTGCTCTGCTTCCTCCTGCCCACAGAAGCCAGCCTTCCCGCCACCCCACTAGGCGGGGTGCAGACCCCCCAACCCCAGGCAACGGTGCCGTCCCCCTGAGGACAGAGAACAGCCAAGGCTTTGGTGCAGGTAGCAGGCCAGTTAGCACCCTGGGGTGAGGGGGGTACAAAGCCCTAGGGAACCGTGGCCAGCACTGGCCTTCCCCGTGCACCTGGACGCCTCGGCCAGCCCTCCTGCTGCCTCGGTGCTCATCAGCCTCCCTGATCTCAGCCATCGGGAGCTTCTGCTCCCCAGTGATGGGCTCCGGGCTCCCCAGAAGGAGTGGTGCTAATTGGCCCCCCAAAGACCCCAGTGAAATTCTTGTCAATCTCAGCATAAGCCCTAGTTCACTTCCAAAGGACAGTTGACACATCACCGTGACTTGTCCACAAGACAAGAGTGATCTTGTCACTCAGAGCAGAGCCTTGTCCATGCAGGCTAGCCTCTGAGCAAAACTGCGTTTTTCCTGAATCCAGCGGAAGCAGTTTGTCTGTGGTCTGTCTACTCAGGCTTGGTCACTCATCGTCCCTGGTTTGGTACTCTGTTCTGTGCCAGCACTTCTCAGTGGGGGTGGGGGGACATCTGGCCACGTCTGGAGACATGGCTGTCAGTGGGCGTCCAGTGGGTGGAGATCAGGGTACAGCAGCATGTCCCCCGTGCCCAGGACGGCCGCACCACAGAAATGGGCTGCCCAGCATCAGTGGTCAGAGGTGGGAAACCCTGGTCCATGAGGTCTCTACCACCCTCTCTTCACAGAGCTGTTGGTCGTCACCCAAAGGCCACCAGCCTCTGCCCAGTGGTGGTCAGCATCCTCAGGTTGGGGGTGGGGGTGGCTTGTGGCAGCAGAGTGCCCCTCCCTGCCCTCACCCCCACCAGGCTCTGACCCTCCAGATCTGGGCCCAGAACAGGCATTTCTGCAGGGTCCCGGGTGACAGTGAGGGTGCCGTTCAGGACTCCCGCAGAGCCCCTCTTCTGACCACTGTGCCTCCCCCCACCCTCAGCCCTTGCCTTCTCCCCACGTTAGAGGTGTAGCCTTTCCCACTCGGGGACCTTCCACCTCCTCTGGACTCTCCCCGGTCTCTGTCCACTTCACACTCTCGCCTGTGACAGGCAGTGCCACAGAGGTGTCCCCAGCTGGCTCCTCTCTCCCGGAGTCACGTCTGAGCAGCGCCCCCCACCCCACGCGGCCTCCCTGTCCCCTTCATTCCTCTCCTCCCCCATCACCGTGGGGGGTCCTCTCCATTCTAAACACACAGCATTAACTAGTCCAGATAAATGCTTGACGTTCAGCCCCGGCTGCCGGTTGAAACCACCAGGGAGCAAGGACCAATTAACTGGGAATTTGCGAGGGATTTTTAAAGCTCCCCATGCAGCCCAGGTGAGAGCCGCTGATAAAAAGTGTAGAAGCCCTGAGGAGTGACTCTCACCCCAGGCTGGTGCTCAGCTGGCCGGTAGCCAGGGCTGTCCCTTCCAGGAGAGGTGTGGGGTTTGTTTTGTTTCTCCTTAGCAACAAGGGCCAGGTCAAGGGTGCAGTGAGTCAGGCTGTAACCCTTGAGCTTCCTCTGTTTCTGAAGACACTTTCAGCCTCTCGGCTTGGCCTGGTCACCTCCCTGTCCCCCAGCCTCAGGCTCAGGCCCCACCTGGTGGGAAGGGCTGGGTGCCAGTGCCACCATCGCCCCCCATCTCCACTCACAGGGTGGGCTGTTCACGATGTCATCCCCAAATTCCGACGGCTCTTGACTGAGCAGACACGGGGGTCCCAGGTGTCCCATCTCTTCTGTCTGAATGCTGTGGCTCATTTCCAGCCAAACACCATGACCTTCTGGGTCTTCCTTTGAAATACGTCCCGCCTCAATGCCTTCCTCAGCTGGCTCAGCCGACCCCTAGCCCAGACCGTCACATCTTGTCCCGGCTCCCCACGCACAGACTCGGGGTTTGTGCCTCCAGTTACCCAGCGGTCGAGTCTTATCCGCCTTCTGGAAAAATCGGCCCCCAGCACGGCTTCCCTGCACTGTGCCCCAGCTAGGCGTTCTCAAGGGCGAGGTAGCTGCAGGATGTCATCCAGTCTCTTCTGCCAGAGGGGCCCGATTCCTCCCAGAACACCAGTGTCCACACCCACGATGGCCTGAGGGCCACTGCCACCACCAGGCCCTTTGCCTTCCCTGCACAGACCCCTGAGCACTGCAGCTCTGTGCCCAACCGCGGCTGCTCCCCTCCCCAGCCCCTGGCTGCTCCATCCGGTCAGAGAAGGTCCAGACCAGCGTTGTGAATAACCTGCAACCTGCTGACGCAAGGCAGAGGCCCTGGTTCTAACAGTGGGCTAAGTGGTCTTGTTCAGATAATGCTCAGAGGGACCTTGAGCCATCTGGCCCACCGCTCGTTTCTGGACAGGGGACCATTCTGGACCCCCTGGTGACCAGCTGACAAAGGCACTGCTTCTGGACAACGCCACCCCCTTCCATTTCTGCCCCAGTGGCTTCAGGGGCCTCTTCAGAGGAGAGAAGCAGATGCTCACATGGCGTGAGAAAAACTGGGGCATGGAGAGAGGAGGGGCCCAGAGTGTCACAGCCCGTGTGCCATCGCACGAGCCCTCCTTTGGTTTCCCGGTCCAGCCAAGGTGTCACGTGTGTAGCATTCGGGTGGATGAAGGGCCCACGAGGGTGGCACGGGCGGCCATCCCCCAGCCTGGGAGACAGGCCCCCTGGGTCCCAGCGGGCTGCCTTCCCCACTCAGCGTGTTTGAAAAGAGGGCGGTAGTGTTTCCGAGAAAGACGAATACCATAGAAGTTCAAGGCCAGTGGATCCCGAGAGTCGTTTGCGTTGGTTTTGTTGTTGAGGAAGAGAAAGACCAGGAGGCTGCTGGTTGTACATGCGCCAGGAGTTGATTCGGTCCTGGCGCCCCCCAACCCCGTTCCAAGTCAGGATGGGGGTCACGGAGCCATGATTCCTCCCCACGGAGGAACCTTGGGGAGCCCAAAACTCCATGCCAGCATCTGTGGGTCACGAGCCGGGAAGGTCCCTACAACTGCCTGGCACATTTGGTCTCACTGACCGGTCCCATGCCCGCCTTTGCTTCAGTTACCAATTCGGGTTCCTGTCCCCAGTTCACCCACGAGAGGTTCGCCTCTTCGCACTTTCGCAGCTGCAGTGGCTTTGCAGGGGGTGTCGGCTCCATTCCGGATTGCGTGGCCATGGAAGGGCCTCTGCCTCAGTCTGCCCCCCAGTCCCATCCATGGGGCGTCTGTCCTCAGCCAGGACACTCGTCTCTGTCCCTCCCCACACCCCACCCCTGTGTGGAGCCAGCCTTGTCCCCCCTCGGGCATCCCTCGGGGTCATCTTTAACCACTGAGCAGCCCTCCCCGGGACGGCTAATGCGTCACCTGCCCCTGTGGAGACGGCCCCCAGTATTTCCATGCCAGCCTTTCAAAGCATGGTCAGACACGTCCTTTCAACCTGCACGTGAACGTGGAGGGCAGGCCCAGGAGGACAGCAGCATCTTTGTCTTACTCACCTTTCCATCACCGGGACCTGCTCACCGTGAGCCCTCGGTGAACAAGTCACTGAAGGGAGGAGTGACCAGTGAATGCCGGGGACAGATGACATCTGCAGATGTCCGCAGGCACTGACCTTTTGTCTGTTCCCAACTTCACGTGTGAGACCGCGGATTGCTGCTACAAGCCGTGGAGTCGGCTCTGGCTCCCGGCGACCCTGCGAGGGAGTGGTGGCCACACTGCCCTGTGCTCTGCAGGCCTGCCTAGCTCCTGTGGACTCGGCCTCTGGCTTCTCTCCTGGACTCCACCCGTCTCACCTGTGGTCTCTCTCTCTTCCTGCTGCCTTCGATTTTCTCAGCGGCACTGTCTCTTCCGGAGGACCCTGCCTCCTTGCGATTTGCCCGACACGGGAAAGCTTCAGCTTTGCCATTTTGTCTCCAGCCATGTCTCAGACTTCACCTGGTCCTGGATCCACAAAGGGTTCTGTACCTTAAATTCTGGCTGGTGTCACTAGCCTGCTTTCCCCAGGGGCGTGGCAGGCCACACCTGCACCAGTGACACTTGTAAGAGCCCACTTCCCTGTGCCTGGTGGCATTTTTCTTAAGGTTAGTCTTCCTTCCTTCCTTCTTTCCTCTTTTTTTTTTTTTACTATTAGTAGCTATTGCTTCTTTCCATTCTTTGCCTACTTTCCATTGGCTTAATTGTCTTTTCCTGTCCCTTTGCCAGAGATCTTTGCACATCAGTGACTGACCTTTCATCGGTCTTGAATGTCACCAGTAGTCTCTCCCCATTCTGTCTGGGGAGGTCTCATGATTTCTGGGGTGCCATCACCAAGATGCCAGCGTATTTTCAACGGAGTCATTGGCCCTACCCTCTGTGGCGCCCTGGGGAGATGCAGCCACCAGGAGTGGAGGGAGAGCCCGCCCTCCCCGGTCAGCGGCTGGGGCAGACATGGGCAGTTCTGGCGGAGTCTCTGCCACCCCAGCTGGACTCCACACCTGAGCAGCCACAATGGCACTGAGGACAAGATGGGGTTTACTGACCAATTAGGAACATTATAGGGAAGTTCATCATTTAACTCATATGCTAAAACTATTTAGAATTCTTCTGAACGAGGAACATCAGAACAGCCGAAGGTACTAATTAAAGAAAACATACACACACACACCTAATCCCCTGAATTCTAATTCACCAGAGAGCTTATCTCGGGGACCAGATGAGCCACGACCGACGTCGACAGCATCTCACGGTGCACTGTCTTCTCTCTTGCAGCACTCCCTACAAAGTGAGACCTGTGGCCATCAAGCAACTCTCTGGTAAGGCCCTGCTATCATTTTAACAATTAAAAGAAGAACAGAAGTCTCCAGGCTACCCACAGGCTGAATCTCTATTGGTTGCACATTAGCATTTAAAGCCCCCACTCCTGCAGGACCTGAAGCTGTAGGCAGCTGTAGAGACAACCTTACACTCTGCTCAGGACAACTGCTGAGGGACCCCTGACCCTCTCTGCAGCGACTGAGCAGACACTGGACGATAGTCCACTCCTGTCCTCCCGCGGGCCGTGCCTGGCCTGCCCGTGTAGACGGTGAGCCACAAAGGTGGGCCATGTGCAGCCGGCCGCCCCCAGGATCTCCGTCAGTCAGTGGCGCTGCTGCTTTAAAATCCCACTTCCTCTGGGACCTCTTCTCCCTCTCAGTCATGCACGCCTCACGCCTCAGCCAAAGCTCCTCTCGGAGCACACATTTTGATGAGCTTTGGAAAATTCAGACACCCCTGTAACTAGCACCAAAACCGAGACACACGGCATCTACAGCACCTGGAAGAGGCCTCTTGTGCCCCGTCCCCGAAACCCCTCCATCAGCAGCCCACCTGCTTTCCAACACCATGGGTGAGATTTGTCTTTTGAAGAGAATCGGATAAAAGAAATTGCACACTGCGTGCTCTTCTCCCCTTGCCTGGGTGCGGCGCGTGTCAGCAGGTCTGTCCGTTTTACTGGGGAGGCCTGTTCCATGGGGGAAGGACCACAGCTGGTTCATGCAGTCGCCTGCTGAAGGGCATCTGGGCTGCCCCCAGTCTGGGGCTTTATGGACAGGGCTGCTGTGAGAATATGTGTGAGGACGTATGTTTTCCTCTCTATGGGATTTCTGGGTCATATGGTGAAGTACATGTTTCACTTTATTTTTAAAAATTGCGTATCAGCTTTTCCAAAGTGGCTACACCGGTTTGCATTCCCACCCACACCGCGTGGGGGGTCCCAGTTGTTCCCCTCGTCCCCAGCACTTGGTAGTAGCAGTCTTTATGTTACTCATTCTAAGGGTGTGCGGTGGAATTGCATTAGGTTTTAATTCCTGTTTCCCTAGTGGTTAATGACAGTGAGTGTCTTTAAAGTATTTACTGGTCATTCATAATCATTCTTCAGTGAAGCGTCTGTCCGAACCCTTCTGATTCGGTGCCGGTGGTGGTGCTTCCCTCTTGTTACTGAGCTGTGGGTGTTCCCAATGGGACACTCACCCTTTGTCGCATATGCCTTGTAATATTTTTTCTCAGTCTGCAGGTTGCCTTTCCATTGTCTTATTAGTGTCTCTTAATTAATGACCAGAAATCTTAACCTCGGTTTAGGCCTAGTTTATCAATTTATTCCTTTTTGCTTTGTGCTTCCTGTGCCCTATCTAAGAAATCTCTCTTCCTCTCTCCCCCCCTTCCTACTCCTCTGCCTAAAATCAATAAGCATGTCTTCGGGCAAGGATAAAAAAAGAAAACAATTCAGTTCTCTTGAGAGTAAATTTAGAATGGAAAATGAATTTTAACTTTTTCTACTGCAAAAATACCGTTGAACATAAAAAGCTTATGAGTCCCTTGACTTAATCATAAATCTTTTCACATTATCATTAACGAAACCCTGTACTTTTGGGGGATTTCACCAGTTTTCTCCCGACGTGCCTTTTCCATCCCGGCAGACGCCCCGTGTTCCCACGTTGCCGTCAGTCATCACGTCTCCCCAGGCTTCTCTGCTCTCACGAGCTCTCAGACTTTCCTCGGTGTCAGGAACCTGGCATTCTTGAGAGGCCTGTATGGAGTGTCCCCTGTGTTGGCCTTGTAGGTCTAGCCCACCTTCACAGGGGAGAGAAAAGACCTGTGGTTCAGTTTCTCCGTGCAAATACCCATTCCCTCCAGAGCGTTTGTTGAAAAGACAATCCTTTTCCACATTGAATCGTCGGGACACCTTTGTCAAAAATCAGTTGACCATGTATGTACAAGTCTTTCTCAGGACTCGCCCTTCTCCTGCATTAGCTTACAGGTCTGTTCTTAAAGTGATGTCCCGCCATCTCGATTGCTGGAGATTTGTATAGCAAGTCTTGAATTGAGGAAATGCATTCTCTCCTTTTTCAAAAACATTTTGCTTATTCCAAGTTCCCCTTATTTTCAAATGAATTTTAGAATCAGTCCGTCAGTTGCTACCAAAAGAAAAGTCTACTGGGATGTTGATGGAAATTGGATTAAATGTATAGAACAATTTGGGAAGAATTACTGCCTTAATGTTCAGTCTTCCGATTCATGCCTGTGGAGTATCTCTCATTTAGGTGTCTTTTAATGTCTCTCAATAATATGTTATGGTTGTCAGTGTAAAGTTTTTAATATATGTTGATACACTTATTACTAAGTATTTCATATTTCTAATGCCATTGTCAATGGACTTTTAAATTTTAATTTCTGATCATTTTTAGTTTATAGAAACATAATGGCTATCATGTATTGACCTAGCTAAACCATCACTTGTTAGGTCTAGTACCTTTTTATAGATTTCCTGACTTTTTTACCTCTGTGTATAGAGAATTGCTTTTTGCTCTTAAATTTGGATGCTTTTTATTTCTTTTTCTTGCCTTATTGCACTAGCTAGGATATCTAGCCCAAAAGAAGACTGGAAGGTGTGAGAGTAGAGATTCTTGCTTTGTACTCAATGGCAGAGGGAATGTGTAGAGTCTTTCAACAATTATAACTTCAGCTGTAATTTTCTTTAGATGTCCTTTATCAGGTTGAGAGCTTTTTTTTTCTTTCTATTCCTAATTTATTGAGAGTCTTAATTATAAATTGATGTTGAATTTTGTCCAGTGCTTTTTCTGCCTCTATTGAGAGAATCATGTGGGTTTTTTTCCTTCTGTCCTATTAATAGTGAATTTAACTGATGGATTTTAAACCATTAAACTAATTTTACATTCCTAGTATACACTCCATTTAGCCCTGGAATGTTTTCTTATTGTTCTGGACTCAATTTGCAAATATTGTGTGAAGTTTAGGAGGGATATTGGCCCATAGTTTCTTTCTTATGATGTTCACCTGGCCTCATACAATGAATCAGGGAGTGTTCCCAGGCCTCTTCATGTTTTTTCTGGGACAGTTTTTTTTACAAAAATGTATTTCATTGATTGTGCTATTACAGTTGTCCCAATTTTTCCCCCTTTGCCCCCTTCTACCCAGTACCCGCCTTCCCTCCAGCAGTCCTGCTACTTAGTTCATGTCCATGGTCATGCGTGTAAGTTCTTTGGCTTCACAGTCCCTATACTGTTCTTACCCTCCCCTGTGTACTCCGTACCTACCAATTCATGCTTCTTTGTTTTTTTAGATTCAGTTGTTGATAGTTGTGAATTTGTTGCCATTTTAACGTTGATAGTTTTGATCTTCTTTTTCTTAAATGAATCCTTGTAACCATTTCATATAGTAATGGTTCAGTGGTGATGAACTCCTTTAGCTTTACCTTGTCTAGGAAGCACTTTATCTGCCCTTCCATTCTAAATATTAGCTTCACTGGATAGAGTCATCTTGAATGTAGGTCCTTGCCTTTCATGACTTTGAATACTTCTTGCCAGTTCCTTCTAGCCTGCAAAGTTCCTTTTGAGAAATCAGCTGATAGTTTTATGGGCACTCCTTTGTAGGTGACTGCCTCCTTTTCTCTTGCTGCTTTTAACATTCTCTCTTTCTCTTTAACCTTTGGCACTTTAGTCATGATGTGTCTTGGTGTGGTCCTCTTTGGGTCCGTCTTGTTTGGGACTCTGTACTTCTGGGAGACAGCTTCCTCCCAGACAAAACTCCAGGGGCCAGGCAGCAGCACTGTCCCCTCTCTGAGCTCTTACCCACGCAGGGCCACAAAGTGGTAACACAGGTTGTCCTGCCCTGGCAATTACCTGTGCCTCCACCCCATCCAACTTAAACGGTATGTGTTTCTACAACAGGCCACGCTACCAAGACAGGGAGTCAAAGCAGCACTACCTAATACACAGAAACAAATACAGAGAGGCTGCCAAAATGAGGAGACAAAGAAACATGGCACAAATGAAAGAACAGAACAAAACCCCAGGAAAAAAACTAAACATAATGGAGACAAGCAATTTTTCTGGGAGAGATTATATAGAGTTGGCCTTATTTCTACCTTAAGAGCTTACTAGAATCCCCAGTGAATCCATCTTTGTGTGGAGTTTTCTTTGTGGGAAGGTTTTAAATTTTGAGTTCAATTTCTTTTAAAAAAAACTTTTTTTATTTTAGAAGGGAAAACAGGAAGAAAGAGAGGGAGAGAAGCAGTGACGTGTGAGAGAAACACCAGTCAGTTGCCGTGGCCTGCACTGTGGACAGGTGCCCTGACGGGTGTCGGAACCCACGACTTTCCGCTTTGCCGGACGGCATTCACCAACCGAGCCGCACCAGTCCGGGCGGTTTCTTTAATAGACAGGGATACTCAGGTTTTGTACTTATTCGGGGATTCATTTTAAGAGATTGTGTCCATTTCATCTAAGAATTTATTGGCATGACGGACCGAGTTTGAAATATGTCCTTGTGACCCTTCTTGTGTCTACAAGATTATAATGAAATAATCTTGCTTTCATCCAAGATATTAGTAATTTATATCATCCCCCTTTTAAGTTAATCAGTCTAAGTAGAGATTTATAAACTTTACTGATTTCTTTTTTGACAGCGTCAACTTTGGGTTTCATTGGTTTTCTCTATTGGTTTTCCTGTGTCATGGATTCCCCTCTTACCGTTTTTATTTCCTTCTGACTTGCTCCAGGGCTAATCTGCTTCTCTCCTTCTATCTAATAAAAGTGGAAGCTTGCTTAAATCATTGATTCTAGATCTTTCTCCTTTTTAAAAATCGTTTTATTGTTGTTCAATTACAGTTGGCTGCCTATTTCCCCCCACCACTCCCCTCCACAGCCAACCCCCCCTCCCCCTCCTTTTTTATGATAATTTAAAGCCACAGATCTCCCTCTAGGCGTACTTGAGCTGTATCTCATAAATTCTGGCATGTTGCGTTTTCAGTTTTACTCAGTTCAGAATATTTTCTCATTGACCTTGTAGTTCCTTCTATGCTCCGTTTGTTACTTAGAAGTGTGCTATGAAATTTTCAGATATGTGGGTGTTTTCCAGTTATATTTCTGCTGTTGGTTTCTATTCATTCTATTGTGATCAAAAGTAAATGCTGTATAACTTTAGTCTTTTGAAAAAATCTATTGAGATGCACGGCATACCCTGGCGACTGTCTGCTCTGCTGTTAGGTCAAGTTAGTTGATCGTGTGGTTTAAGCTTCCCGCACCTTTACCGATTTTTGTCTACTCGTTCTAGCGGTTGCTGAGCGATGAGGTTGAAATATCCACTATATCGTGGATGCGTTTCTTTCTTTTCCCAGTTCTCTCAGGTTTGGCTCCATGCATTTTCGGTTCCTGTGATTGGGCACATACTTATTTAGGATCGTGGTGTCTTCCTGATGGATCTGCACCTTTATCCTTATGGAATTTGCCCTTTATCCTTGGTGCTGTTCCTTGTTTTAAAGTGTTGTTTATCTCACATGAATATGGCCACTCCAGCTTTCTTAGACGCAGGGCTCACGTGTTGTATCCCTTTCCATCTTTTTACTGTTAGTATATCTGTGTCTTTACCTTTGAACTGGATTTCTTACAGGAAGCTTTTATCGATTCTGGCAATTTCAGTTTTTAATCGGAGTTTTTAGCCATTTACATTAAAGGCAATTTCCAGTGTGGTTGAGTTTAAATCTACCACCTGGCTATTCATTTTTCTACTTGTCTCATTCATCCTTTTTTGATATTTTTCTCTCTTTTCCCGTGTCTTTTGGATAATGAGGACTTCTTCAATCCACTTTTTCTCCACTGTCAGTTTGTAACCCGCACTCCGCCATTGTATTCCTCTGTGGCCGCTCTTGGTTTTACGTCGCGCATCCTCAGTTATCACAGTGTTTAAACTACATTCTCAGCAGCGCTGGAGCCTGACCACTGCGTGCTTTCTGTCCCCGCCTCATTCTTCCTGCTGCTTCCGCTTCCGCAGGGAAACTCACAATACACTGTTAGCGTTTTTGCTTTCTCCAGTCAGTTATGTTCTCCTTCATCTCTTTGTAGGGATCTGTGTTTGCACTTTTTGTCACATTGTCGATCCCCTGGATTATGTTTCCCTTGTTAAAAGAGCGCGGGCTCTGCCCTGGCAGGCAGCTGGGTTACTCGCCAGTCTGATGCCTCTGAGACGCGGTTTCAAAATTGCCCAGACGGTTGTGGGGGACCCTCACTCCCAGCATAGCTCAGTCCTGCTGCTGAGGCATGACCCCCCGGGGCCTCACTGGACGCTGGGCTGCCCCCCAGGCGTCCTCCACTCTGGCTACTTGGAGCTCAAACATTTGGACATGAGGTCAGGGGATGCTGAGGGCAGTTCATGGGCGACCATGCGGGTCCACGTAGAGGCCACGCCAGAAGGGGAAGGCGGAGGCAGTGGAGGTGGCAAGGAGTGGTCAGATTCTGGCATCTTCTGAAGGAAGAGTCAAGGTTATTTCCTGAGGAGAAGAGACATAGGGAAGAAAGAAAAGTCAAAGAAGCCTCCTGGTCCGGCCTGAGCCCCTGAAAGAATGGAATGACACCCCCCCCATGAGGGTGGGAGCTGAGGGTGGCACTGAGGGCGGCGCAGGTACGGAGAGGGGAGAGGAGCTCAGTTTGGGACGTACTGGACGTGGTTCGGCTGTCGAAGGTCAATGTCGAGGAGACATGTTGAGAGAAGCCTGGAGCTCTCCCTCAGCTGGGGATGCGATGTGGGGGTGGGACACGTTTGTAGCCATGGGGCTGGATGAGCTCACCAAGGAGCGAGGGAGGGAGCAGGAGGGACTAAGGACTGAGCCCTGAGACCCGAGGACAGAATTCCAGAAGACGGAAGAAGGCACTGGCCACTTGGCGCCATCCAGAACACAGGGCCAGGAGCCAGGAAGCCCCTGAGTGAGGGGTGGACGACACAGAGATGGGCTTCGGGGAGGGAAGACTGGAGAGCCCGACATCCACATGCAGACACTGACCAGATTGTCCCCGGAGGAAGAATAAAGGGGATTCTGTATAACTTCAGAGCCCAACGAGGACCAATGGGAGACGGACTGGGGCCCCTTAAGGGAAGTAACCTAACAAAAGCCAGAGCTGGTGTGAGCAGATCTGTATGTCTTGAGGACTGAGCTCTGCCCCCGCTGGACTTGGGGTGAGGGACTGGGTTTCATGTCCTCATGAAAGGGCCCCAACAGGTGACTGAGCAGGAGGGGTGGGCAGTGGGGGGCGTGTTTCAGTCACTCCCAAACCCAGGGTCTTAGGAGCCACAAAGGGGTTTGCTAGCAGACCGCACTGCAGAGCACAGAGAGTCATACCAATATCTCAGCATCGTAAAGTTTTGAGTGAAGGGACAACAAAAAGCATGTCTGCTAAAGTGCCAGGGCGAGTCCCCGCCTGCCTGTGGACGTCCTCTCTGCAAGGCAGGAGCGCAGAGGACATCCGCCCCAGCACAGTCCTCCCAGCGACAGAGGGAGCTGACGGACAAATGCTGGCCTCCTTGGCCCGAGGTGGGACCGCATGTTCTCCAGCATCATCTATGCCGTTGACCAGAGGGACCCCAGAGCCACCAGCGGCAGCTGCCCCGGCGGTCACCCCCTCCCTGACACCCCCTCTGTGGGCTTACTTCCTTTTTTGCCTCAATTCCCATGCCCTCCAAGGGTTTCCTGGGATCACCCCCAAATACAC